>WYDI02025337.1:0-18271 GCA_009867235.2 Psittacus erithacus | reverse complement strand
AAAGTTAGAAACACAGCGCTGCACCAGCCACTAAGAAGGAGAAAAAATGACTGCTACTGCTGAACCCATGACAACTTATACCAGAGTCACCTGGAAAAGGAGGGAGAAAATGACCAGTTGTCTACAAATGCAGTGGAAGTCTGAACTGGTCCTTCCAGGAGGACAATGTCAAATCTTGTGTCGAGATCATGCAGATTCAGGTCACATTAGGAAGTGATTAGTTTCTGCAGAGTGCAGAGCTCTCTGTCACTCACATGAAGGCTGTTTCCTTATGGCTGAGTCTCAGCTGGTGCAGTCTCGTGTATCTCTGCTGACCTTAGTATGGTTCTGCTTTCACACAAGTTGTTTTCTTCTGGTCTTCAATATTGTCCCCTTTCATTAAATGCCAACCTTGGTTAGGCTTGTTTTTTCCAGTGTTTAAGAAAAGAGTGTCATGCTATATACAGATGAGAGCAAGATATCTGTGGGTATTTCTGCTGGAAAAGATGCAGTTTAGGGTGGGTGACTTGACAAATTCCAGGGCTAGCTTAACTCAGTTGTGTTGTAGTTTTCTAATACATAGGAAAATGCAGAATAAAAGATCCTAAAGAAATCATCAAATGGTTTGGGTTGGAAGGGGCCTTAAAGATCAATTTGTTCTAACAAACATGAGGACATTGAAATCATCTCACTCCATTTTATCCAATGTTTATGGTTAACTGGCGTGATCAGCTAAATAAATAATTTAAATCTTAGATAAACATGGCATTTTAGAAAGTCTTTCACAAATTATGTTAGTGAATATATCCTTTTTTCTTTAGCCAGTTTGTGTCCGCCATTGTATTCCTTGCTGGCATGATCTAATGTTCTTTCAGAGAACACAGTAAGATCCAGTAAAAGTATTTTCAGCCTGTGCATGACTTTGCTCAGCACATGAGCTGGAATCATATGAGCTAGCATTTGTTTCTGAATGTGTATCTTCAGTCTAGTAAGTTGTTTTCAACTCAGGGCTGAACCAGGAACTGAAGATGCATCCCGGCTGAGCAGTTCACTTATTTGTTTTCCAGGAGTTAAAACAAGGGAACAACCAAAAGTGTAATCTAATATCCAGCTATTGCCATCTCTTTGTCTGGGCATGGCGTGGCCACTGTGATGAAAGCCAAATGTTTGAGAATAACAATCTCCTTACATGATCCTTGTTGGTTGCTCCAGGCCTCCTGCACTGCTGCCTCCCCACCCTCTGAATGGAACTTTTCCTGCCCATTTGAGTCTGAAATAGTAAAAATATATCCTGAGTGCTAAACTTTAAACTTCACCTGCAAGAACAGTCCCTTTGCAAGCCAGGGAAAGGAGGGAGCTGAGCAAAAAGGAAAAGAAATCAGTCAGGAAACAGCTCTGGCAATCATTCACCCTGTTTCTTTTCTTCCACTTCTCTCCTTGTGCCACAAGCAGTGCCGAGGAAGGGGGAAGCCTCCCAAGCTCTTGTATGTGCCCCATTTCACCCTTGGGTGCAGGGGAAGTGGCGGGAGCTGGGGACTGGCCTGGCTGGCCTGAGGCGGGAGAGCGCTGTGTATTCAGGTTTCTTCAGGCAGATCAGACATGGGGTTCCTCGCTTCTTCTCTGTTCTTACAACCACTGGAAAGAATTTTCTACAAATAGCGCGAATAGCATAGTGTGCCTGGATTTCTTTTTGCCCAATACCCAACTTCCAGCAGACCTGGAGCCAGAGGAAGCATTTCAGGCTAGTGTCAGTGGAAGGCTGGAAGATGTAGTGTCCTGAACATGATTGCCTGCTTGAAAGTAGGTCATTATCACAACTGCTGCAAAACAGTACAGGGTCTGCTCTGTTATTGGGGGTGGCTTAGTGTTCCTCTTAGCTTTTTGCTAGCAGAATAGAGCAGTGCAAGAGGCTAAGACCCTGGCACCTGGCCATTGCTGGACATGCCTCCCCACACCTGCACTGAGGCCTTTTTCTCACTCTTTTTGCTGTATGAGGGGTGTGCTACACAACTTTTCTTATCCAAAAAAACAAAATGAAAGAATTATTAACTTTGTGATTTTGTGATAGCAGAAAAATCACATGGAAAATGCAGCATGGTAAGACTGGAGTTTTAACTTGGGCTTAGCAGCTTGGTCAGGAAGTTAAGATTCAGTGCAAATCTGAGTGGCACATTAAATGGTGATTTTTGATTCGACAGTCACAGTAAAAGCCACACCAACAGGTTACGCTAATGTATAAATCATAAAATGCATCTTCGAGAAAGCTGACATTTCCCAAGTCATAAATCCTTTGGTGATTTACAGTGTATGAATAATAATCACTGGAGAAGAAGAAATTCATTAAGTTTTTATAGGAAATATCTGAAACTTGTCCTGTTGCTGATCCTGCACTGGGCAGCTTCGATTGCTGAGCTATTCTTGGGAGGTGTTTATCACCCTACATGTCCTTCAGTTCAGCAGCAGGCGAAGGTGTGCAGTGCTTGGTCGGACAGGGCTCCAGACTTTCCGTCCATCTCCAAATATCTGTGGTTAAGTGCACTCAGCTCTTTGTTCATTTACAGCCATCCCCATGGAGTGGGCTGTTGTCCATGGTCTCAGCAGGCTGTGCAGAACAAGCTGGAAACCCAGGTCAGGTTGCAGTGCCCATGAGACTCTGGCCACTAAAGTGGAAGCTTTGAAATCTGGCCTTGCCTTGCATGCCATTGCTCTGTAGGGCAGTTTAACTCCCAGTCATCTGAAGTTCAGTACTAAGCAATCCAGCTGAGATGGTTTCTCATAAATTATGTGTCAGGCAGATTTATTCACAGCAATTATCCCCTTGCCAGCTAGAAAGATATTCACCAATCACTGAGCAGCCATTGAAATGAAGCTATACAAAGACAAAACCCACGTTGTTATCCACATTATTTTTAGACACCAGTGGGGAACTAATCCAGAAATTACATTGCACTTGTAGATGCCTACAATGATAGTGCCCTTTCTCTGTTATATTTACAACCTTTTTTAATCAGGTATCTCAGCATTCAGTTGAAGTGCTCTGCCAAGAGAAATGACTCATATACCCCGATCCCTAGGAACCAGTGCGTGGAATTAAATATTTAGTAGGTTAATAAATGGATCTTTTCAGGTCTTCAGTTGCATAGTTATCAAATAGCAATCAGTCTTTATTTTCATGATGTAAATGTGAGTGGAAGTAATGTCTAGCAATTTTTAAGAGAGGTTTCAAATTCTAAGATTGCTGTGACTAATGAAATGCATCTCATTAGACAAATTTTCTCGATCTATTTTGTGAATGCAATAATCTGATACTTTCTCACATGTTAGTCTGCAGGTCACAGGAGACTATGGCAAAGTAGTAACATGTTTCAAGGTGTATAAACATGGCTTTCAATTTGCTAGCAAATCAGGGCATTTTAAAGGAAAAAGCTCTATTGAAAGAAATATGATTTAAAAAAATAACTACCAATATTACGAAGCTGTAAGTATTACTTGGAGCATTAATTTTGTGAGTTGATACGTCCCTCTAATATAAAGCAGTATTGCCTTCAGTTATTTATAAGAATTGCATAGAATTTGTAAATTGAAAACATTTCTTTGCCAGGCTACTGAATACTGTATGTAGATGTTCACATGTTAGAAGTGCAACTAACAAAAATAGAAATTTGACATTCTAATACTTCATATCTAGGTACTGATGAAATTATGAAGGTTAGGATGTACTCTAAATATATTAGCTATTTAAACAGTAAATATTGCCAATTTTCTTGCAAAATGTGTCGTATTTTAAAGAGGTTTTCTGATAGTTGCTTCCCAAATATCAGATGCTAAATCACTGAGACTCAGCAGAAGTAGCATAGCAAAAGCATCTGTGTTGTTGTTACCAAGCAGTTGATACTTGCTTTCTCTATTTTTTTCCCAGCATTCCTCAGACGTAACTGTGCTATGAAGAAAACCTGTTCTGATACAAAAGGGGAAGAGTTTGCCTCTTAATGAGGTGATACGTGATTGTTTATAGCTAAATCTTTCCCGAACATGTTGCCTAAAAAACCAGCACTAGTTCAGAGAGAGGAAGCCCAACGTTCACAAAGCAGAGATGTTTGACTCTGTGTTCTCTAAACAAGGACAGCCTTTATTTCTGCTTACTGTAACACCCCATGTGTACAAACACAACACAGTGGGTGGGTTGAAGGGTAGAGAGATGCTGTATTTAGATGTTCTGATGTTAGACCTGTGCCCATTACTGTTACAGGAAAGCAAATCCAACAATGTATTTGTGGCAATGTATCTGTTGGCCTTGTGGCCCCAGTATTAGGTTAGGCAGCTGAAATGCTCTTATGTAACCAGTCTACCTGTTAAGAAGCTGTACAAACATTTCTGGTAGTGCCGGCCTGATTTTTTTCTTGTTTTCTATAGGATTGGACTCTGCCTCTAATTGCCCCTCTTGCCCATTAACTTTCCATGAGCACTGTGCTCGAGGACAGACACTGCGGATCCTCGGTTTGGTGTGGCAAAGGAGCTGGTGACAGACAGCTCCCCAGGGCTTGCCTGGCCTTTTTGGTGTAGACACAGTTAAATGGCCTGGATGAGCATGGCGGGCTCATACATCTGCTTTGTATGACTGAAGGAATATCCAAAACATAGCCATCAGTGAAATAGTGCACTTTGTACTATGAGGTAGGATACTTTTAAACAAGGCTAAGGGCATTGTTCCTCCAAACCCTTTACCAAAGCTTTGGTGCAAAACCAGGTAAATGGCCTGTAGAGGGTTCTCGGTGGCCGGCAGCAGGAGTTGGTGAACAACAGCATTCATAACTTCCAGCCAGCCAGTGAATCCAAAGCCTCTAATTTTTTCCCTTTGTTCTTTTTTTTTTTTCCCCTCTTGGCAAAGTCCACATGGATCTGAAGAACAGAATTTAATATTTTCTAAAACATCAGTACTGTTTTTTGCCTTAAAATTGCTTTCTCTTCCAGAAAGACTTGCAGCCATGGTGACTTACTCAATTTCTTCTAATTCACTTAAAGTACTGAAGGCATTTAAAGTGCATTCCTAGCTTTGAGCAGATAATAGGACTGAAATCAAGGAGCCTGCTCAAAAGACTGCCTTAAGTGAGACAAATCTGTTTGAGTACCTCAGTGAACTAAAGGCTGAAATAGAGATCTCATTTCTGGCCACAGCTAACTCTGAATATTGAGTATTTCATGATGCCAGCACACACAGAAAAAAACCTACAAAAATTACATTTTAATTTGAAACATAAATAAGAATGAGGAAGATGTTTTTCTTATGTATTGTTCTTCAGCAGGCAAAAAAGTAATTGCTTTTTGCCACGAATCCCTCCCTTTAGTTTATTCTTTAGCATTGTGTGCTCTTCTTGTTTTTTATACTTTAAAACTGTCCCCCTGCTTTTTTTTCCAGCTGTTGGACTAAGATCTATTGTAGAATTCATCTGCGGTTCACTTGTCTGTTTCAAACACATGATGTGTTGTTTAAAATAATGTTGATATTGTTACACTATTCTTTGCTGCAGTTACAACTTTTATATCCTTAACCTCATGCTTTAGGCTTGCAGAACAATACTTACTGTGCTTGCAGCTAAATTAGGGTAGTAGTGAGGAAAACCATTGTGAACAGCAATGACTCTCTGTCCTTGCTTAAGGCAACTAGGCCTGGAAAGTTCCCAGTCTGTGAAGGTCAGATTCTCATTAGGAATACCTGGTTCCAGGCAGAAATTATTTCCATTAGATCAGACATGTATACATGTATGTAATTAGCAGAACCAAAGCAGATAGGATTCTTATGGAAACAGCTATAGAACCAATGAAGCTATTGTATCAGAGAGGTTGGGGGTATTTTTCAATAAATATATTACACGAAGTACAGAATCATATTTCTTTTTACACCAAATTGCATCTTATCCCAAAACGTCTGTTTTACAGCATAGCTAGACAAAGAAAGTAAAGCTCATATTTTATTCTTGTGTCTCAAAATGATGTGATACATTGAATTGTGCATGGCATAGTAAAATGTTATGGAGTTTTATTTTAAGAGTATGCCCATTTTGGACGAGCAGTAATGAAACTGCTCTCCTTACGTGGTGCTTTGAGAAAGGCAAGCATTTTTTAAGGAGTGATGTCTTGCTCAAGAATGCAGAAGACTGGCAAAAGCCAGCAGTGGAGACATACTAGGCATATCCAGTACCAGAAAACTTCCGTGCTTGCAAAACTTGCCATTTTGGTTATTATATTAGCATACCCATTGGGTCAAATTGATCTCTAGAAACCAGTGGAAGTTCTTTCCCTGGGCAGGTGAACATGATTCTTTGAGGGGACTCACTGAATCTTTACTGTGAAATGCTCACAGGTCTGAAGGCATTGCAGGTGTTGTCACAACTGCTGAGAAACCACCAGTGGGAAATCCTAGAGATTAGCAGGTACTATGATGTTAAAATTGATGAAAAAGGTGTTCTCTCATGATGCTGTTAATTGGTAGTCAGGCGTTTCAGGTCCCAAAAAATCCGGTAAGTCCTGTACTCCTACTAGAGGAAGTAGGAGTCTGATCCTTCAGGCAGCAAAGTTCTGCTGTCAGAACAGACTTCCTGCTATGAACGTGGTATTATTGGGCAGACAGTAAAGCTCCATGTGTCTGTTGAATCTGCAGAACTGGAAATAATGCCTCAAAGTACCTACTTTGGTGTATCTTATCGTGCAAACAGAAACACAAGAGTCTGAGAGAGCACAAACTGACTGAAGATCAAGATGCTCAAGATACTGATTGCAGAAATTGATGAAAACTTCCTTAGGTGACATGAATTGGCTTCTGGTTTTTTTCCATAATTGTCGTCTTAGAATTCATGCTAGACTCAAAAGACCAAAAGAGTAAGATTGTTTATAGTATGCAATCTATACACAACTAAAGTCATTGCTGATGTAAAACAACTGTCTTCAGTAAAGTTTTGCCAGAGCTGAATGCTGCTCAAGTCGTATTGTATGTGTGTTAGCACACTGATCACAGCAGTACAAATAATTGTATTTAGAATATTCTTCTGCCATTCTTTTTTGTTGTTCAGTCCAGATGCAAGTACTCTGCAGATGGATGTAAGTCATGTAGCCTGGGGCCCACAGTTTCCACTCTTCCATCTAGGACAAAAAAAATATTATTCCTGTAAAAATAACCAGACATCTAATTGCATTTGCTATGGGTATACTGAAGGCTGTCTCTCCCAACTGTTTTCTATGTGTAGCGTTGAACATGTATCTGCATCCTTCTGCTCTGCCTCTTCAGCCATGGGGTGGGCAAGGAACTTAGAAGGGAACCCGAGAAAGCAGCTTCTGTGTTCAGGAGCAGATGCTTCCTTGGTAGGGATGGGTATTGCATTTCCATTATAAATAGCTCTAGTCCTTTCACAATTATATACTTGAGTTACGAACTTGCTTTGGAACAAGTTAGAGTGTGCTGGTATGAAAAGCTGGTATTTTTTCCACCTGGTGCTCTGGAATCTAACTTTGGCTTAATTCCTTTTCTTCAGGCTGTCAGACCTGGTAGCTCTAAGGAAGAATTGATCTCCATAGCCATGGTAAGAGAGGAAACAATTCTGAAGAAAGGTGATAACTGATTTCTTTTTTTTTTATGTACTTAATATTTAATCAAAAAGCACATAAGAAAGCAATAATCTGTCTTAAAAGGTCTGCATAATGTCTCTCTGAGCTCTGTCTTATCTTTTGGGAGCCCATACCAATGCCTCTGAACTACACAAGCATGCAGATTAGATTTCTTCAAAACATCCCATGTACCTGTTATGGAATGGCTTTTGAACAGCAAGTTGTGTCTTTTTCCATTTCAGAAGCACATGGGAAGAATCCTTGTTTCATTTAGGCACAGCTCTGAAATGGTATTTTATATGAGCTTGATGAATGCTAGAGGAAATGTCCTTCTCTTGCTGAAACAAAGCATTTGTTAGGGGCTTTTAGCTAACGTGGATGCGCCTGTGTGTTTCTCTGAATGACTGAAGCATATGTACAGGGCTTCACTTCCCTAACAAACTTTGAGTGTGTTTCTTATTGGTCAAAAACTGAGGCCAGGATCACACCAAGGGATCTTTATATGGAGCTCTCCTTTCATGTGATACAAGCTTGTGTAACGCGCAGTTTCTCCTTTTGGTTCAGATCTGGCACTAGCTCCATGTTTTTTTCTCTTCTGAGTTTGACACAGTTTGCAATGATTTATCCTATTTAGGACAAGATCACTCTCAGATTATCTTACAAATGTTCCTCCCTTGAATTTTGTTACCCACTACCCACAGGAGCAATGAAAACATATGACTGTACAATGTAATCTTTCAGAGAGAAGATGCTAAATGTACCTCTGTGCTTTGTGGAGTACAAGATACTTGGTGATGTTTAGCAAGTGTGTGTGTATGGATGTGTATATATATATGATATATATAGTCTATAACTATATGTAGCTGTAACTATAGAAATACATGCACGAGTATTACTGAATAGGCCTTGGCTTGGTTTTTTTGGTAGGAGAGGGATGAGAGAAGATGTGGAAGAGTAAGAACAACCTGGACCCCTGTCATGCTTTAAATATGTGGATGCACATAAATATGACATAAACTTGCCATCTGGTGTTTCACGGCTGTAAAGAGGCCATAAAGCAGGCTTTGCCCTTGTTTCTTTCCCTCTTCAGAAAATAACCCATCTTTATTTAGTCTTCACCGAAACATATGTGCAGTTGCATGAATAGGAAGATGTAACCTTGAATCCCTTCAACTCCTGCCTTTTTAGACAATTGAATGCATATAGCCAAAAACTGGCATCAATAAGCAAGGCAGCTGCAGCACGTTCCAAATATTGCTCTATTTAAAGCATCCTGAGGCTCACAAGAACAACTGCAGAGTTGTTCTTAAAACTTGCCTATAAAACTAGCAGAAGGGGGAATGGCAGAACCAGGTAAGATGCAGAGTTACACTGTGAGTGTAACAATGTATTATTAAAACTCAAATCTGAGCAGTGTAATGTATTCTTGTGTAGTGTGCTATATATTTTACTCTTCAGTAAGAAAGTGTAATCAGTTTAAAAGCTAATTCTGTTAACAGCAATGAGTTTAGTGTATCTTGGGTTCCTCCTGTATTTCTGCATCCTATCAGTTTTGTTTTCTTTGGGTTTTTTGTAGTTGTAATTTTAAGTTGACTGACATAATAAAATGGAGTGTGTTTGTACTACTAACATAATAAAATGAGTTATGTTTGACAGTGTTTTAAAAATACTGTGTAGCTGAAATCTGAGTGTAATGCTAGGTGAACATACAAAACTTTGTATTTTAACCCCACAAAGCCTAAGTGGCAGAGCAAAATGAAATTTTAATAATGAACTTCTCATTGTAAATACATTTCTAATTTCTCCAAGGAGCAAAGGCATTTATAAAAATGCATATTATATTCATTGTAATTTTCTGTTTACTTCACTGTAAGATATAAGATTTATTTCCACTGTTTGGATGGCAAAATGACGAGGTTTAAATATGATGTTAGCTGTGTACACAGGCAGTACTCTTCCTTGTAAAAGTAACTTTTTTAATACATCTTCACAGCTATATTAAGCTTTTAAAATACTTTTATTTTCCTTTTTTTTGCACTGTCACCACTGGTATCCAGGAAGGACAGTGGAATTCTACTAAATACAGATACAATAGGATACTGAATGCTATTTCTTAGTTTTAGTTTTCATTGATATCTGCAGAAATCATACCAATACTGGTATTCCACTAGGAATTATCACTTGACCATATCTTGCGTTGGTAGGATGTGCATTGTTACTTGTGTTTAGTCAGGGGTGGGGTGTATTTATTTTTTTATTTTAGAAGGATTGTGGCAGCAATCACTCAGATGTTCCAGGCTGGCACCAGCACCAGCCCTTGGGCGGCAGCGGGAGTAGCAACGCTGAGGCAGCTGGGCTTGACTGCCTCCGGCCCTGCCCTGCACGCCTGCTGTAGGGAACAGATTAGAAACGCTTGGGTAACCTTGCTGAAATGAGTAACTGCCCGGTTCACGTGGTTTTTAAATATGAAGCTGGCAAATGCCAGCAACACAGGAGCCCGTCCACATCAGTGCTGTGGTTCAGTTGTATCTCGGAGCACATAAGGAATGCAGAAAAACTCGTCTGTTGGAGCTGGCAGCTGGGAGACATGCAGGAGGCATGGTCCTCTGGGACACGCATGCATTCCCTCCCAGCCTGCTGACTAGTGTCATGTTCAAAATGCTGTCCTGGTGCTGAACCAGTTGTCTGGCTGTGTGTGTGCCTGCACCTTATCTGAGATAAAATACAAAGAAAACTTTTGGAAAATTCTGAGGCATTTTGGAGTAGGGAATGTAAGACTGCGAGCCCAGGCTTGACAGGCTCAGGCAGGGAACCATCCCCTTCTCTACCTGCCAAGCCTCTGCCTGTGTAAGGTGAAGTTTTTCTGCCGTGTACCTTGGGGCACCCTTGTCAGTGCAGTTAGGCCCAGAGATTTCAGGAGTGAAGGCAGCTCAGTGAGACCACACACACTGGTTTGCTTGTGGTAGCTGTCAGGAGTTTTAACCAACTACAGACTGCAAAATCAAGGCAACTTTCAGTTCAGGATAAAAGGTAGGCACCTAACACCATCACCCCCCCCAAAAAGAAAAAAAAAAAAAATATATATATAGTGATCAGCTTGAATTTCTCAGGATATCTAGGCTCTATTTAGCTTGGAAACCTGTACTGTAATATCCTGTAGCCAAGGGATCCTTGGCTTCACTGTGGTACCTGGGCATCCTGTGGAGGGCAATTCCAAAGGTTTTCAACCTGCAAAAGTGCAAAGCTTGGGAATCTGTCAATCGCATGCAGAGGAACCCTGCTATAGCACAGCAAAAGTCATGTGTGTTTGCTGCTCAGACCAGCCTCTCTGTTTATTTTGAGATAAATTCACATTTGAAGTAGAAAAAAATTCTATAATGGGGGAAAAAGAAAGTAATTTGTAGCTAGAACACAAGCTTACATACATACGTGACAGTAAGATTCCTTCATTTATTCTTGCTGCCATCCAGAATTGGCTTTTTATTTCAGCAGGCTCTAGCTCAAACCCCAGAAGCTAGGATTTGTTTCTTCTGTCTGTTTGAAAACAAAACTTGTGACTGCTCCTCAACAGCATTTCCCCAGTATTCTGCTTTCATGTGAATTCATTTAAACAGTGATTATAATGAAACCTTATGGTTTAGTCTGCAGGTGCCAGTAAAGATTCTTTCTTTCCAAAACGCAGCTGCCTGAAAGTATTCTGTTCCTCTGCTGCTAGTCCCTCCATGCCCATCTCCACCTCAGGCTGGGAAGTGGATGAAGGAGATGCTCTCTTTCTGGCTGTTGGTGCACACAGCCTTGCTCATGGTGAGGGATAATACCAATTATCACATTTAGACTCAGGGTATTTTTCCCTTCGACCAAATATTAGGACCTTAGAGTTTGTCACCTGCTTCTGAGGTCTTACAAAGGGGTGATCTGCTTGGACATCTCACCCAGCCAAGCCCTGGTCTTGTGCATATCTCATGCTTCAGTCTCTCCTGCTTGTGGCATAAAAGACAGTCTTCCAAGCAGTTGATTTATCTCAAGTCTTGGGGTATCTGTCTTGTGACGTAGAGGAGATCGGAGCAAATGATTTCACGGTCATTTCTTTTCCTAAACTATGAAACACACAAGTACTCCCAATGGCTCTCAGGAAACTCTATACCCTGGAGCCAGCTGCTTGCTACTTTATGACAAATACTGGGCACAGCATTCCTGCTGACCCATTGGGACTTGCCTGCCTCTCTTGGCTTACTGCATTTGAACTGGATCTCATATAACAAAACACCATATTCAGCAGAGACCATGGCAACTCAGCACAGCTCCGTCAAAATTCACCCATGTATCTCAGCAGGATCCAGCCCTTTTTTTGTAATAGGATCTGTAGAAAATATGGCAAGTCAAGAGAAATGATTCCCAAAAGAAGTAGCTTTACCTTACCAGGTGTCAAAGGAGTAACAGTCTTTAAATGAAACAGGTAAAGGACTCCCATGCGGCAAAAGGACTCTCAGTTTCAGAGCAGGATTTTGTCTTTGCTGTGTGGTTGCTTATCTGCTAAATGTTTTTATGGCAGCCCATGCAGATTTCCTGTCTGTATTTTCTCTCAGTGCATACGCTATGTGGTATCATGGTGAGACATGTTTGTGCTGGCATAGCCTTAAAAAAGCAATGTGGAAAACCTTAAATTATTAAGCATCCCTCTGAAGTCTGCCTGCTTGATCTAAACTGTGCAAGGTGTCATGAATAGTTCTACATTATTTATTAATCCCTTCAGAAACCTGGAAATCTTTCAACTGCAGAAAGATGTGCTTTGTTGTAATATAATCGTAAGTAATACTATCTCAAAAGTTGATATGCTGCTTTCTGGCAAGTTTCTACTATTTGCAGAAAACTTTTAGGAGAGTCTTTAAAATTCTCATGCTGTACAGAAGTGCATTGGTGCTGGTCCTGTTTCCAGCATGCTCCCTGAAAAACCATAACCTGCACTGGGCTCCACATCTCTATGTAATTATCCAGCTTGCTCTAGTACTATTGCACAATACAGGCAGGACATCACGTTTGTGCCCAGCCCAACTCAGCCAGGCAAGGGGTATTGTTATTTTCTTACTTGAAAGTGGGGAACATTCTTACAGATAGTTCTATCAGTCTTAACTACTCCACATCACTGTAGTGACAGGGTAGGAGAGGGCTAAGTTGGGCACTGCGCACGGAGATAAGCTGTGAGTCCCTGACACACAGTTGCTGGTGAACATCCCTTTGTCATGTGGGAACTCATACAGCATTCCCTCACTGCAGTCACAGACACGTTGATTGTAAATGGGTGTGATGATGGTCACTTTGTGGCCAACATAATTAGACTTCTAGAAGGTGCTGTACATGTCAGGGATAAGGTCCTGAATTTGCCAGGACAGCTGCTGTCAATAAAGCCTAGTACAGATGTTCTGCTGATGACCTGCGGAGACCAAGGACAGAATCATGCTTCTGTCTTCTCCCCATACCGTGCTGCTTTTGGAAGTGCTAAGCCTTATGCCTATCTGGTTGCAGAGAACACACCATGAGAATCTCTTTGGGCTTTTGCTAGGTATTCGCATTAGAAGGCTGCCAAGATACAGTGACTCCATGCTAAAAATTGCAGTCGTAGATAATACAGCCTGAGCTCACAGGTTTTTGCTTTGTGATAACTGGATTCGATGTGATTAATTTAGTGATTTTTTTTTCAGTGTAACATGACCTTTCTGAAGAAGACCATCTTTTCTCTTTCAGCCCAAGTTCCACTTTCACATCTCGTTGTACCTATACTTCTTGCAGTTGGCTGGATAGTGGGCTGTGCACTAATGGTTTACATTGTCTTCTCCTGATGGAAGTGAGTGACTTGTACAGCATCATATACTATCTGTGCTTTCTTTGTTTTTCATTGCTATCTTTTTAAACATCATTTCCTTTGTCTTACAGGACAGAAGAATTTACAGTGATGTTGATTAAAAGAACCTGGATGTTAAATTGAAATTTCTAATGACTGTGTTATAAAATGATTTGGTTTTAATGTCAACATTGCAAACATGGTGTGCACTTTTTATCCACAACAGAAGTTTGAAATGAGAATTAGAGCTTTAGGAAGAATCATCAAACCAACTTTTCAGGTTTCAAATGGTTTGTAATTGATGGTGCAATTTCTGAAGTCCAGCAGTAGGTCAGATACCTGCCTTCTTTGTTCTTGCCACATTGAATTGAAGCAGTTTTGGAAACTTTTCCCAGAGTTAGTGGTGCAGTGCTGGACAAAAAAGTGAGTTCAGCTCATTTGTAAGATGTGTTGAGCAGGGGAAGAAGTATCTCTCTCAATGTATGTCGGAAAGTAGTAAGTGAGCTAAGATATTTTTTAAGTTTTGTAGTAAAAAAATAAATTACTAAATTTAAAATATCATGGTGGTGCACTCTCGCTGTCCCAAGATCTTAAGTGTCAGTGTCTTAAATAATTTTTCTGAAACTACATTACCTTCCTTTTTTAAAAAAGCAAATAGTCAGTCACAGAAGCATACTAATACATAAACCAAAAGAAGTCCTTTAGAAAATGAAAGGCAGACAGGGAAAGTTGCCTGGTAGCAGTGCATCCTCAAATGTATGGCTTGGACTTTCTCAATTCTAAATATTTAATAGCATGTAGATAAATATGAAATTAACTATCAGTCTCTTCTGTTTACATGATGCTCAGGGCCCAATACTGTCTTTTTCCATTGGCAACCAATTCAGTTCTTGTCAAATTAAATGCTGCTGGATTTGTTGGGCAGTGAAGCAGATCACAACCATGTGAAATTTAGCCCTGTTTTCTGGCATGCTGGCAGCCCCCCTCTGCTGGCACCAGCCAGAGTGCAACGCAGGGAGACTGGAGAACAAAGCTGCAATTCAAAATGAACCTAAATAACTAGTCTGGAAAAGAATGCAACACAATAGGTCCGAAAATTCAATTTCTACACCTCACAGGAGCTGTTAAAAAACTAAGATACTGGATGGAAACTACTGGCTGCATAGCAATTTTCAGAAAAGAGCCTGGGAATTGCCATGTATCACAATCTGAATTCAGGTGAGAAATGCCCTAATGGTGGTGTGAAAAGTGAAAAACTGTCCTGGGATGATTACCAGAAAAATGCCTTGAGAGATGCTGAAGCCACCCCCTGCTCTATCAGCAAGGGTTGGGCCTCCCCAGTCTGCTGCAGCTGGCTCTGCCGCTGCAGGAACCAGCTGTGGGTCAAGGGTAAGGAATGCAAGGGAGAGCTGTAAGAGGGAACTGAGACTGGTAACATTTAACCAGTGAGACAAGCAGCACACTGGATAGGTTCAGCCTAGAAAAGAGCAAATGGACGGAAATGTAAGTTTTAAACCTACCAGACTTTTTGAAAGATGAAGTAATAATCTCTTCTTGGTGATACACAGGGCAAGAAGCGGTGAAGAACTAGCAGGTAAGATACAGGCTGTCCTTATGGTAGAGGCACAGAAGTACTGGAGGAAATTTTTAAGCATAATTATATTAATGTTGATTACTGGAGGCTTTTGAGAACAGGTGACCAAACATCCCTTGACATCCTGCATGAGTCCTTGTGATCCTGCCTTGGTGCTTGAGGGTAGCAATTTCGTATCTTCTCATTCTTTATGACCAAGTACTCCCATGAAATTCCGCGGGATTATTGGCAGAGAAGAGATATAACCAACAGACGGTAACACACAAGTACTACTTCTGATTTTAGGCTTTTTGGCATGCAAGGAAAACATTTTAATGCTGGTTGCAGTGCTAGAAAAAGTCTGTATAGCGTTGAACAGGAAATGAGCTGCAGATCACCCACACTGCTTAGGTGAAGCCGTGTGAAGGAAGGCAGCGCTGCTGTTAGAGCAGGAAGACTGACTGTGAAGGCTCATGTTCAAATTTTTTAGCAGTACCTGATTTTTGAGAGTTGGAAGATCTGATTTGGCACAGTGAAACAAAATAACTCTCTAGGCTGGCTTCAATATTGTCAAGCTGATTTGCTACATACCAAAGGAAAAGAAGTCTCTGCCAGTTTTGTAGAGTAATAAAAGCAGATTTATTCCAATGAAACACTCATCCCACACACTTTTTAAAGTCCCCTGACCACTCTGCAATGTAACCTTTTGCAGCCACTTTCAGGGCAACCCACTCAGGTGTCTTCATAAATGAAACTCCACAATGGCCTGCTGAAGCTTCCCACACTTGCAGGTATGTATTTGGTAATTTAGGGTTTGGGGTTTCTTTTTCTTCTCAAAAAATAAAACAAGTGTTTGGGTACTGAGCCTTTTCTCTAAAATGGGGCAATGCTAGTTAGTTATGAGAAGAAAAAATGTACAAATTCGTATTTCTTCCAAAGTTCAGGCCCAAAGCCTGGCAATAGCTTCAGTTTTTCTGTCCCTGTGCCAGAAAGTAGTATGTTTCCACTGTCATAACACTGGAGAGAACTCTGGCTTCCTTAAAGTATGATGCCATTGAGGTCCAAAGAGCTGTATTGCATCACCTGAGATCCAGTGCTCAATGAGCAAAAGTGGCCTGCACACCCTCAGGGTGGGCACATTTGTCAAACCCCCTTTTCATATCTATTGTTTCCTTCCAGACAGGATGATATTTTCTGTGATCTAAGATTATTTTTACTTATTAATATTTTTAGTTATAAAAGTGGGAACATCTGAGTTCTCATTCCAGAGAATTGTGGCCAAGCTTGTACCATGGCCTCTGCTTGACTTTCTCCATTACCCACTGCACAACTATCCGAGTTGATTAAGGATGAGTCTCTGTACAATGCTGCGTACGGCTTCCTGGTAACTCTTCCAGCGTCTTGTTTATATCCTTTTAATGCTTGTAAGCCAATTTAAGCATATTGGTATACACAAAAGCATACAGTGGAGCCGTTGTGAGACAGCCTGTCTGGAAACCAGAGGTTAGCTTAAGGAGACCTTCCTGCTCCAGACAAGAACCAAAGGCAGTGGCTCCAGGGCACTTTGCGAACCTCTTCTGTCTCTTCTGCCTTGACACTACCACCAGCACAGGGGCCAGTTTAGCCTGCCTCTTGACTCGCTCGCTCCAGGCCCAGCTTGGCAGTGCCTTTCACACCTGGGTTTAACCACGTCGGTAACTAACGGCCCTGGCCTAGCCCTGCTAGTAGACTACTCCCTTTCCAGAGCAACATTCACAGAGGATGAGCTTCCCTGCTCTTCATCTCTCAGTTAAAAGTGGAAGGTGAAAAACACAGCCATGGCAACCCCGGGCCAGGGTCTCCTGGAGCCTTCCCAGGCCTGGCCAACTGCAGTGCCGGCAGCGTACACAGTGAACAGCACCCCCTGTGGCCCCGGCGCAGTGGTCGGTGCTCGCGGTGCACCACGGGGGCAGCCTGAGGGAGACCCCGCCAGTCAAAGAGGCCAGCTCTGGTGCAGCCGCTGTAACGTGTGCCATGGCACCATGAACCTACAAGAACGCAGGGGCAGTGTGCAGGGGTGCTGAGGGGTGGGGCCAGGGAAACTTCTGGAAGGGGATGGAGCTACTGAGGGCACTGAGGGGCGGGGCCTCTTGTTGCCCTGGGGACGGGACGGTGGTTGGTGTGGGAGGTCGGTCTGACAGGATTCACCCTTCGGCCGGCTGACCGCCTCGTCTCAGGCTTGACTTAAAGCCGTCTCTTAGAGGTGTTTCAGCATGGACTGGCCTAGGCACAAGTCCTTACTGCACCCTAGGCTATGGGACGCTGGCGCAGACCATCTGGAGCTTCGCTTTACTCTTAACCTGCGGCAGGGATGCTGCCGCCACAGGTAAGGAGCAACAGCTGATTTTGTGTTAATAGTGCAAGGAGGTAGCTGATTCCTTAACTTCGTCCTATAGGAGTGTATCAGACCCGTAAAACTTAAATGAATCAAAGTACAACAGTAATGGTATTTCTGTGTGTGTGTAAAAATCGAGACCTACCTCAGATCCTGTCAAAGTTTGCAGGCCTGTTCCTGGTTCCCATCTGGCAGGGCTGAGGAGGCTTTGTAGATGTGTTCCTTTATGGGGGTTCTGTGCCCCTTTGCTAAGGCTAGTAGCATGTGATTAATTACGTTTGCTTTTAAAAATAATTCTGTTATACAAAGCTCCAGAGAACGTTGTTTCCAGTGTGAAAATAGAGGACTTAAAAGTTTACTGTTTTGTGAGAGGTTTTTTTTCTGTTCAGAGTTATGTAGCGGGGTCGCATTTTGTTTGTTTCAGTTTTTGTTTGCTGACACTTTAAAAAAGTGATCCTGGGGAATTGGTGGTGTTTAGGTTAATTGATGTACAGGACTTTATTGTGCTTCACCAGCTGTAGGAAACAGGGAAAAATCCATCCTTGCCATGATCCAGCTCAAAGGGGCTGACCTGGTATCGTTTAAGGCCAGCTGGTAACTCAGCACCATGCAGCCATTCGCTCACTTCCTCCCCTTCCTCCCCCCACTCCCAGAGGGATGGGGAGGAGAATGGAAAGAACGTAGCTCCCACGGGCTGAGATAAGAACAATTCAGTAACTAAGGTATAACACAAACCACTGTTGCTACCAACAATAATAATAATGATAAGGGAAATAACAAGGGAAGAGAATGCAACTGCTCGCCACCCACCGACCAATACCCAGCCTGAACAAGCAGTGATCTAACCCTTCTGGGTAACTGCCCCCAGTTTATATAGTGGGCATGATGTGCTGTGGTATGGAATACC
>WYDI02025336.1:34256-67786 GCA_009867235.2 Psittacus erithacus | reverse complement strand
TGTTCAGCCTGGAGAAGAGAAGCTGCGTGGAGACCTCATAGCAGCCTTCCAGTATCTGAAGGGGGGTTATAAGGATGGTGGGGATGGACACTTCATTAGGGACTGTAGTGATAGGGCAAGAGGTAATGGGTTAAAACTTTAACAGGGGAAGTTTAGATTGGATCTAAGGAACAAGTTCTTTACTGTGAGGGTGGTGAGGTACTGGAATGGGTTGCCCAGGGAAGTTGTGAATGCTCCATCCCTGGCGGTATTCAAGGTCAGGCTGGACAGAGCCTTGGGTGACATGCTTTAGTGGGAGGTGTTCTTGCCCACGGCAGGGGGGTTGGAACTGGATGATCTTAAGGTCCTTTCCAACCCTAACTGTTCTATGATTCTATCATACATTGTGTGCTGCCAGTCAGATTACTCAGATGGAGCAAGGCATCAGATGAAACCTGTCTGGGTTGACTGACCTTGATTTCTCCAAATACACAATTTCTTCATAATCACTGCAAATTAATTTCAATGAATAACCTACAGACTGCTTGCAAAATATTATCTGTGTCATACTGAAATCACAAATTATTTTTTCTAGGCTGTAAATGGGCAAAAAGTTTAGAGGAGTAAAAAGAACAGTGTAAGAACAGTTCTCTGAACACTGACACAACCAACAGCCTGTTCATACCAACATACTTGGACAGCAAATAAAGGACTGAGACCAGCAAAGCACTTAAGCACATGCTTTGACTTTAAGCACGTGCCTAAGTGCTTTGCTGGAAAAAAGCCCAAAGAACAGGACGAACATGGTTAACTGAAAAGCCCTTCAGAACTGGACTGTTTTGTTTTTCCATTAACTCTAGTTGCTAGTAAACACACGTTTGGCCTCAGCATCCTGCCCAGTATCACAAAATAGTGATTTGGTACAAGCAATCTCTTTACTCAGGGAAGTTCTATGAATTGGAGAGGAGGGGACTGCAAGACATGCTCAGGATTGCTACTTACAATGTACCAGCACTCACATGAAGGCCTCAACCATTAAATACTCATATAATCACAGAATAGTTTAGGTTGCAAAAGACCTTAAGAACATGTAGTTCCAACCCCCCTGCCACGGGCAGGGATGTCTCACACTAGACCTTGCCACCCAAGGCTCTGTCCAACCTGGCCTTGAACACTGCCAGGGATGGAGCATTTACCATTTCTTTGGGCAACCTTTTCCAGTGCCTCACCACCCTCACAGTAAAAAACCTCTTCCTTCAATCAAACCTGAACTTCCCCTGTTTTAATTTGAATCCATCACCCCTTGTCCTATCGGTACAATCCCTGATGAAGAGTCCCTCTCCAGCATCCTTGTAGGCCCCTTTCAGACACTGGAATGCTGCTATGCTGCTACAAGCAAATACTCCTTTAGTATTGCATTGTCCTGACTCTTCCACCTCTTACATCAGACTCCACAGAACATATTTTAGAGATTTCAAAGGCGGCACAAAACATGGCCATTGGACCAATGGCTCCTCTTCCTGTCTGCCACCTGTGAAGGAAAGAAACCCAAACTTGCAGAAGATAATTTCCAACTCTGGGCACTGGGAATGTGACAGTCTTATTTTATTACCTCCACTTTGGTCCATTAAAAACTTCTTTATATGCATCAAATTTACTCCCAAAACCAAAATGAAAACAAAATTCCCTAGAACACCTTCAGCAAAATGCTTAAGTTAAGAAAAGGTTGAAGTCCAAAAATGGAAAGATGATTAGGGAGAGAGGTGAGGTTAGAATGAAACAATAATAAAAAGCCCTAAGAACACATCATATATTCATAGTTCTCGAATCATTAAGGCTTTGCACGACAGCTCTCACAAGCACCGCTATGGCAAACTCAATGCCTTTTAAGCAGGAGTGAAAGTGGTTAAGCCCTAGGACAAATAATTTGAAAATCTCAGCACAAGTCTGATCTCAGTGAGTTGAAAGGAATGCAGACTGCCCAAAAACACAGCAGCTGTTTGTTTTTTCTGCCACCTTTCCAAGGTTCATGTCTGGAGTGAGGATAAACAGTTGAGAAAAAAAAAAGTTCTGTGGAGTTCAGACTTTAAGAAAATAAAATATCAGACTTGTATTTCTTGTAGAAAGATTAACCCCTCCCCCCCCCCCTTAAATTATTCAGCCCTGGAAGTTTTCAGGTAGAGCTCTTAGGAGCAGAGGTAGATGGCTTGAGGCTTCAATATATTAAACTGCTTTCTCCAAACCAGTCTGCATTTTCAAATGCTTGGCCTGATGTGGTTTTTCTTGAGCAATATTCCTCCAAGCAGATTTCAAATTTAATAAGGTCAGACCATATTCCCTATTTTATGCACACATGTGTGCATACACACACACATACACAAATAGAGGCCCTTGCAGATAAACCAAAATGTAATGAGATAGCGGGAGAAGCCTTAGAGATCAGCCTGAAGTGATTCCCATCAGCACAGCAGATACTAAAGCTACAAGGTAATTCATGCTATGTCATTTTGGACATCATCCTTTTTACGCTCGCTCCTCCTTTCTCTCCCTCTTATTCTGTTTGTGCCAAAGTAAATGAGCATCTACTTTAATTAATTAGGATTCTCTTGACTCTTAGTATTTTAGGAGGTACAACTTTCCTTTGATCCACATTTAAAGAGACATAACCTGAAAGAGTTAACAGGAAATTTATTTGGATAGATTACCAGTGGAACTAACCTGTATAAATAAGGATTGTCTGTGTTGTTACAGACAGGTCAGAAAGAGCAGGAAATTTCAGGCACCATGTTGAGTTTCAACATCTGTTTATGAACTGCCCTTCTACACAAAGTGAAGAGTTGCTACAGGACAAAGAATACAAACCCAGGAAGTCTGAAACCAATTGAAATCCCTCCAGAGAGCTCCCCTGTTATTTTCATACCTGGTGCTATGGGGCATCAGTGTGAGGAATAGTGAACATTCAAGAATTCTAAGTTGTCTTTGAGACATACATACGAATTACACAGATCATGGACAAACATTACCCAATATGACAGGAAAATACTGTTCATGAAGGAGACTACATCAACTGCTCTTTCCAAAACCAGACTGCACACAGACAGAGCCTTTGGTGATACAGTCTAGTGTGAGGCATCCCTGTCCACTGTGGGGGGTTGGATGATCTTAAGGTCCTTCCCAACCCCAACCCCATTCTATGATTCTGTGTATGCCCACAGAGCTCAGGGATGGAAGGAAGGAGGGCAGAGCAGCAGGGAATGGGACAAAGATGAAGGGCAGGTGGCAACAGTATATCATGCTCTTACGCATTCCCCTTTTCTCCTTCTTTTTAGGGAGATGAAAGCAATATGCAGCATTAACCTTGCATACTGACGCTGTGCTCAAGGAGCTAAGGACAACACTACTCTTACTTTTTCCATTTAGACAGGAAGCACACTCAAATTTTTTCCCTGAAAGTAAAGTTATATCATAATATTGCTTTTTCTTAATAGAGCCTGTATTAGCTATTTCCTATACATTAACAAACAAGCAACAGAAACTCCCAAGTACAGTTTCACAGAGGAAATCTCAGAAGATGGAAACTACAGGAAAAGAGTTTTCTGTGTATTTTGTGGCATGGTCTGCCCCTTGTCATCACTTTAAATGCAAAGGCACCTTACTGTACAGATCTAACCTCATCCCTCAGAAGAAAGAGGAAAATGAGGGTGGAAGGAGAGGATAGTATCAAAGTTGTAAGTAAGTTTCAAACTACAGTGAATGAAAGTCGAGGCTCCTTCCTTCATCTAACAACATGTGCAACATATGCATAAATGCAAGTGGGTTTTGGGGGTGGTGAGGGTTTTGAGCATAAGAGGCATCTGCCTTTTTGCACATCTTCAGATACATTTTTTCCCAATCAGCTTCTGCAATAAGAAGGGTTTTCCTACTTTACTTCCCACTTTGACAGAAACTTCTTGCGTGTGGGTACCAGAGGCAATTTCCAGGCCACTTTCTGTGGACTCCCTTCTGCTCGGAAAGACATTGGCACATGGAGCCTGGGAGTGATGAGCCACAGCTCCAGGACTCTGAGCTGACAGCAGCTTGCCGGGTAACACAGGGACAGGCTCTTTGAGGAATGCCTGCTGTGTCCAAATCCCCACTCAGGAGAGGCCGAGGATGTACCTATACTGCAGAACACCAGCAAGCTCGTAACTCAGGCTGACAAATCTTGAATCGAGCACTCAAACAAAATTAAAGTGGACAAACACAGGTTTTAACTTAGATTAGCAGCTCCAGGGACACTTTAAAGCTGAGTGTGAGCAATCTGAACTAAATATATATAAACTCCAGATATCATCTGAAGCCAACTGATAATAAAGCATAAAATACAGAACTTCCCCTTCACTTTACATTAGACTTAACAGCCACGGTGGAGTCTGAAATTTCAACTATCCTATCCACAGGAGAATTAAGATTCCTACACAGGGTCTGACAAGCAATAAGCATAACTTCAGTCATCTTTGCTGTATCACACTGCAATCATGATTGCTTCATTGTTTCTCTCGAGTCAGACAGTCAAAATCCTACCACTGAAATTTAATTAAAGAAGGTAGTGAGAAAATAAACAACCTTTCTCGGAATGTCTTTGATTCCATAAGTACATATACATTTCAGCCACTGCAGACTGAATTACAACCTTTCATCTAATGAGCAGCTTAATGGAATGGCAGGGGAATAAAGAACAGGGGAAGAAAAAAACAAATCCTTGGTGATTTCATATAACACATTATATATTTATATAACATCGGACTCGCTATCTGGCAACATCAATTTGCAAGCTACAGGAAAAGTGTTCACTATCTCAGTGTAAGTAGAAGGCATAGCTAGGCACTTACACCAAATCAATGCCCAGCTCTTACTTAAAGCAGCATATGGTCTACCACAACCAAGAAATGACAGAATGCATACGTGGAAGTGTCTGCTTTCTTTAGACACATTCTTGAAAGCACTGTATCATTGATCTAAGATTATTTTTATAGGCAGATGACAGGTCAAGCATAAAAGTACACTATTTTAAAGGTTACAGAGTTGGCAAAACCGGTGTCACTGCCATGGACTAGGAATCATTTTCTTTTGAAGTCTTCGTTGTCAGGTTATTTACATTTCACAGTTAAAAGGCTCCTCTCTGGATAATATGAATGCTAAAACAAATAAAGGAAAAAGCCCTATGCAAGTTAATGCTACTTTAAAGAGATAATGTAAATCAACCCTGACACCATCAGTGTCATCCTAAAGCACGATGAGAATTTCCAGTGAAAGTTACTGACATTAAACAGATCGAGATAGCCAGCCAACAAAAACAAAGCAAACGTGCAAGTAAACTGCCTTCCAGGCCAAGGCTGTTGTTCCAGCCATGTATTACAGGGAAAGGGATAGGAGAAACACTCCAGTGGTGAAAAGCATTTGTTTGGAAAGTCTGAAGGAAGAATTGGTCCAGAATAAATAATTTATAGTGTGATCTGTGAAAAAGCCTATGGAATAGGACACCTAATTCTCACTGCCAGTTAGACAGAAAGCTGGATACCCAGCTAAACACCTAGAAGTACGTTACCCTTAAAATTATACAGCTTTGTTCCCGTCTATAAAATAAGAATGCCATTTTCTTACTTAAGAGCAGCATTTTAAGGCTGAATTTACTCAGACCTTCATACCCAAGATACTAGAGGAGACTAAAGGCGGCGTTTTTTCTTAAATAATAATACCAAAATATAAAAGCCCATTATGGAATAATCAAGTTAAGTGAGTTTTAATACTTCGAAGCACTATATGTATGCATACAATACACAGACTTCATGCTACATAGCTTTCTTTTCCTTCACTGGACGACAGAACTCCAGGAATGTTATTGTTTTCAGGGGGTGGTTTGTAAGAATTTACTGCGAATGCATGCATTATATAAGTGCACACTGAAACACTGCTAGGGCTGTGAATGACCCAGGAGTTCATAAACATGCCTAGCTTCCTATCTGGTTCATATTTATGCAAGAAAGCAATTGTTACACAGCTCTTGCTGGAGAGAGACCCAATCTTACAAGGGACAAGAGCTTTGCATGAGGCTTTCCATGGTGTTTCACCTCAGGAAGAGTTCAAAGAAGATGACGGATTGTTTATAACATGCCTTGTATCATGAGGGTCTGATCCCTGATGGTGTTCACAGAAGCTAATGCAAAAGAAACATACACCCCTGAACACCCAGCCTGTATCTGAAGCGAACAGAGATGACTGCAAAACAAATGAGATGAAGAGAACCGAAAGACAACAAGCTCCTCTGTGGTTTCTGCCTTGTCTTTCCTTAGAATTTAGGGCCATAACCTCCTTTGACATTCCTCCCCCCCAGCTCCAGCGAAGCCCAGTTACCCAGTCCCACCATTAGTTAGCACGTCAGTAAGTGGGATCTCAAAGACTCCCACCCATCTCTTTGCAAACTTTATTAAGAGGAGATTATTATATGCCCCTCAGAGAAGCTAATAATGACAGCGTTCATATATTGAGTGCTTCTGCACAGGATCAACAATGAAAGGGTTGTTTAAACACAGCTCCTCTGCTTCGATGGAAAACTTTGTCCCTGGGCCACTCATCAGCTCAAGTAAATACTAATGACTGTTATGGAAAAATAAAAGACATTTTCTGATGTACAGACTGTACTTATTTAAGAGGTTTCTTATGATGTAGGATGTTGCATTTCGGGATTGAAGAAGACCTTTAACAGCACTGAATATATGAATTCTGGTTATTTTTTCATTGTTATTTTTTTTAAGTGCTGTGGAATGTCTTAACCATCACACAGACACACACACACTCTCTCCCATATACACACACTCTCAAACTACCACACTAGGCAAGATCAGAGCTTAACAGCCAACAAAACGCACATTCAATCCCTGAGATCATTTTCCTGAAATAGAAAACTACATATGTTTCTCAAATTTCACATCAAGCCACTGCACAGCCCCAACTGCAGGGGAGCACAGAGCCAAACCTGCCTTTGGGCTTGGGGGAGTAAGAACCTGAAAACAAGATGATTCCTTTCGGATCACCACATTTCTCGTCCACAATCTAAACTTACAAACACCCCTGTTTAACAGCATTTCTAGTGGGGGTAGCTTATCAAGCAGCCTTTGCTTTGTCAAATTAAGACACATTGCCTTGGATTAGTGAGACTCCCTGAGTTCAAAATGACTTCATGGTTGGCTCAGAGTTCACTGTCTCTGTGGCAAGGTGCCAGTAATACATCTACTACCGCGCCTGCCCCCAATGCTTTTCTATACTGACCTAGCTGACTTTTCTTTTTAGCAGCAGCAAATGCACACAATAGAAAATGAAGGGCTAGATACTGTCACAGCTCATTAAAGATCCTAACATCTTTCAAAAAAATAAGCAAAGTAGTAAATATTTGAAGATCTGAATGCAAGTCTCCGAAATGCAACGTCTCGATGTATGTCAAAGCTGCTGCAAAGGGACAATGCAGTTTTTCTTTGCTCTGCAAATACAGTTAGAATACTCTGAAGGGCTCCTGTTCTTGTGGAAAACACATTAAGCTCCTTTTGCTAATATTTTGTAAAGGGTATTTGTACAATAACAATAGCTAAAGCTTCCTGTTTGCCTGTGTGCTTCCTGGCTAACATGAACGAGACCTGCTAACAATTTTCTTATGTAGCACACAGAGCTCTTTCAGATCACACTGCAGATTCAAGGACATACCGGGTTTGAATAAAAACAAAGTAAAATCTATCAGTAATGGCCCTCATTGCACCTGCCCTTCACAGTCCTGATAACTTTTCCAGATCTACATTTCCTATTTTTTTGCAGTGGGTCAGTCTGTGTGTCCCCAGTCTCCAAAGAACATGGTTTGAATTTACTAAAAGCCTGATAGAAGTGGAATTCTCTTGTTTGGCAAAGGCACTGTCACAAGGACACTTGCTTTTGGTTCCATGACAAGAAATTCATGGTACTTTGTTTGTCCAATCCACAAAAAAGCCCATCCCTCCCAACCAGTCCTTCAAGGTAATTCTCCCTTCTCCAGAGATTTCTCCAAACAAGTCTGCAAGTCTGAAGTCTTGGGTTTCATTTCATAAACAGGACACAACACCCAAGTGCAATTCAGGATACTGTCACTGCCACATGGGCTGCAGTGCTGATCACGAAAGCTGCTTGAAATACTCCCTAGCCCCTTTCTTTCAGAGAGAGGCCTGATTTTTAGACCAGGGACAAAATAGGCACAAAACATAAACAAGAAGACACCAAACACCAGACACCCAGCCAAAGGGTATACATTAGTCATGGCAAGGCTAGGAAGGAAGGGAAGGGCAGCTGGCCCCAAAAAACTGGTGTCTGTGCTGCTTCAGTTACCACATCTCAGTAAAAGGATTGCCCAATCCTTTAAAAAGAGACAGGCATCCTTCAGATAACCATTTAACTCACACCAGTTTGTTTTTTCAGCAGCGCCTCTAAACACAAGGTCCTCTTCCAAACTCTCTCTTTTCACACTTTCCAGCCTATCTGGATAAAATATTTGGTGAGGACTTGTCTAACCACAGTGATGAAACACCTCACAGCAAGCAGGTAAAACAAGCAACCTCACAAGAGTGTGTGCAAGTATCAGTTTAACAGCAGAAAAACAAATACAGGGGTGAACAAGGATCAAATCCTCAAAGGTATTCAGCTGCCTAAACACCTCCAAAGATGGAGATTTAATTTGCTTCTCCAAATCACACAGGGGACATAACAGAGCAGAGTCCTGAATCCATATTCTTGAATTCAAAAGCATCTTTGTAGCTTTTATGCTTTATTAAAATCTCCAATTGTGGTAAATCAGAATGGACCAGACTCTACTTCTATTTATCTCAGCATACCCTGCATCAACACCACTAACATCAGAGGAGTTCTCTGGATTTCGATCAGTGCAACAGAGCCATCTCTAGCCCTAATGATAAGCAACTGGCAACAGATTACAAATAAACTTTAAGGACTTCACTGCTTACAGTAAAGTGTTAGCTAGTTAAACATGCACAGGTCAAGGAACCAGCCTCTTTCTCATAAATGAAACAAAAAAATTTGTCAAGGTATCTTCCTGTTGAAAATATACCGTACATTTAAAAGATATCACTCACTCTCACAGAGATACAGATAAGAAACTAGAACACCTATTAGTTATGTAGTTCCCAGAAATGCTTTTTATGAACTGTAAGCATTTGCCTTTCACTTTGTAGTCTGTAATTACCGTAGCAGTATGAATTTCTTTCTTCTAAAACTGATTTTCTCTGGAGAAATTCATGATCCTGAGATCTGTTGGAAGGAGATCATTTACAAAAGTTCCCCCACAAGTATATAAATCTCTGTTACACATTTTCCCCTGTCATGATGGCTTGCAGTAGAAGACTGACTAGACAAATGTTTGCACTTGGGTCAACATTCATACATGAAATGAAGTCTCTCCTAGATAACAAATTACTTTCTCTAGCTATTTACATATCTAGAGTGTAATGACATTAGTCTGCACAAATATTCAGTTTGTTCCAACTTTTGGGGGAGTAATTTTGGAAGGTGTTTTGTAGCATCATGTTGGACACACTCCACCTCCACAATGTCAGCCTGACATTCTTCCCTATGTTTCCAAATCCTCCTCCACAGGTTTAATCTCTCTTTGATTACAGCTCATCTTAAACCATGTAAATCCAGCAGAGACTCTCTAATTTTGCAGTGAGTTGCTTGTGATTTGAAGTGGCCCTGAAGCAGATGCTGCATCTAAATACACATCTGTGTGTAAATTCTACCCAATTTAACAGCTCAGCCATATTCTTATCTGCAATATAGTCCTTCACTAGACTTCAGAAACACAGTAAAATTGCAGATGTGCCTCTCTGGTAAGAATTCTCCATCCATAACACAGTAGCCTGTAACTAAAGCAGATAGGTATTTAGATTTTATTAAGATAGCTTTATCCAAAATGCCATATAAAGGAAAAGTTATCAGTGGTTATAGATGGTGGGTGGAAGAGAGCAGTGAGTCACGCTCACCATGAGTAAAAGCGCTGAGCCTCTTCAAAGCACTGCTAATGTGCCTGTGAAAAAACTGCTCTCTCTTCCTTTCCACAACAGAAATAAGACAACAGAGCATTTGAGTGGCAAAACCAATCCTCATTGTTGCAGCCTTGGGGGAGCAAGAGCTGGGAAGTCCCAAAGTTTTAATTATTTTAACTAAAGAGCTGTCAGTAACATTTTTTTCATGCAGAATAGTCAGCTGCCTAGCTCATTCAGACCAATTCAATGGTCTTTCATCAACTCAAAGGAGGAGAAATAAAAAATTACTCTTTTTAATAGGAAATATTACAGGCAACAATCTTCCAAGAACAACAGGAATCGACAATTTGGAATTTATCCTTTCCAGGTGATGGATGTTGGTGAGATATAAGGGAATTTCAAAGCCAGTCAGTAAAAGTCTCATCATATGTCTGAGTCTCCACCTTTGAGGTAAGAAGCATTTACTGTGTATTATACATTCAGTGGAAAAAAACTTGGGAAGAATTCAGTCCAAGCTGGCAGAATTAAAGGTGAATGACAAACCATTTCATACACAGAAACACACATCACAAACTGCTTTTCAAACACTTAAGATCCTGATCTTAGACACTTCTTTGTGCACTGAGTAATCTCCCCAGTGTCAAAAAGACTATACATAGATTTTAAATGTCAAATAGATACAAAGTGTTTTAAAGAGACCCTTAAACATGCAAAAAAGTAAGAGTAACAGTTTCAGTGGGGGCAGAAGTGTCCTTGGAATTGCATTTGTTTTGGTAAAATCCCCATCACCAAAACAAATTCAATAAACTAAATCTTTCTTTTATCAGGGCCAAGTTATGAATGATTCACAGTGACTAACACTGTGTCCAGCCCTGTGAAAGGCTCCTTTGTGCTCAATGGGAGAAAGGTAAGAATTTTATACTTGATGAATTCACACTTCCCCAGTATAATAAGTATATGGAGGTCAAATTACTTCACCAAACTATAAGAGAATTCCCAAGAAATAGGTTTGCATGAGGGAGAGCAGGGGAAGAAAAAAAAAAAATAGGTTTTATGCCAACAAAATATTTCTTGTCCTTATTATCTTCCATTGTTACCCTAGAAAACATTCCACCAGAGCTAAAGCTAAGGGCCTAATTTCGGGGAGCACATTAAGGCAGCAAAGTAAGATGTGTAAGGAACTACTTTATTCAAAACAGAAGACACTCAACCAAGGGGTGGGGGGAGTTTGCCCAAAAAGTCTTTTCCCAACATTCATCAATACAATTAAAAACTTCTTTTTATGAGAGATTCTCTGCCTTGCCTCTAGAAAGTTACAGCTAGGAACACAAAGCCAAAGCCAGGCAGGACCAAGGAGCTGTTACTACCACTGTGCCTTCCCTTCTCAGACCTACTTCCAAGGCAAAACCTGAGCTTCGCTGCGTTTAGACAGTCTCAACGTCCACCGCAAACCATGACCAACTGACACCAGCTGACAGCACCATTACATGAAGTCCATAGAATTACTCTTATCCCTTCCTTCTCCTCCCT
The DNA here is from genome assembly GCA_009867235.2 of Psittacus erithacus. NCBI lineage: Eukaryota > Metazoa > Chordata > Aves > Psittaciformes > Psittacidae > Psittacus > Psittacus erithacus. Next base: position 56,222 of record WYDI02025336.1, on the reverse strand, counting down.
TCTCCATACCCACAAATAAGACTGCCTTCTAAATTATGAGGGCTAGGAGACAGGAACTCTGTTATCGTACTCTAAGCTCCAACATACCCCTTCCTAACTTCCTTTTAAACCTGCCATGCATTTTGGTTGCATACAAAGGTTGTAGAGGAGGCTGATAACTTTAATCTCAGGAATTCAGACTCTACTCCTATAAAGGTTAGATGAGCACTACAGAATACAATCATTAGTTCCTAAGGTCAGTTTTATCTTTCACTGTTACTAGTAGTATTTATTGCAACAGACGTTCCCTGGAGGAATTAGGGTCCTCCAGTACTGGGCACTAACAATGCACCCAAGAAACACTTTCTCTTCCCCAAAGACCTCCCAGAAATTACAACCACTGAGGTAGGTACATGCAGCAAAGAGATGGACAAATACTACTGCTAGCTACACCAGGTTGAAGGCTAAGAAAGATGGAAGGAGGGAAGGGCAGAGAGAGGGATTTCTTTTCTACAGTATGGCTGCCACTATTAAAAAAGAACATGCTATGGATCAGGGAGGGCTCTGGGAAGAGAAGGAACTCTGTTCAGCAAAACTGGAGATCCCTTTCAAATATATTACCATTCTCTCTGAAACTACTTCCCCTGCTTTAAAAGACAGATCCCAAATAATATTTGACACCAAGCTCTCACTAAGCATATTCTATTTTAGCATCTTCAGCCATTAGCACAATGTGACCATTAACACAAGGTGAACATTTCACAATTTGCTCACACATTTTATCACACCAATTAATCACCACAAAGCCAAATTAAAACCTCCTGAACAAAGGGTGCTAACACTAAATCAAAGTCTTGAGTACTTTCACAAGATGGGAGACCCTGCATGGCATTTCATCTGGAAACCTGGGATTTAGGCTCTTCAAGTTAGAGCTGGGTCAGGTAACAAGACTGCTTTGGGGTGAGAGTTGTTCTGCTGTAACACAGTTCATAGTTATACAGCATACAACAGACTATGACTGGAAGTCCAAAGCAAGGAAGTTTTGAGATACTGACTTTCAATTATCACTGAGCAGGTCTTTGCACAACTCATCTCTTCACTTTTTAAGTCAAACATAGCACTTCCCTGCTCTATAATGCAAGCTGTTTAACAGTAGCTGTCAACCATGGGGACTAACTAGAGAGAAAGAGAGCACTCAAATAAAAAGAACGGTGTCTGATATGAAGGTACCTTCCATTTCCAGAGAGACTAAAACTATCCTATGAGCAATTTTCTTTTTAGCCTAATTTTTGCACAGCTCCACAAACTGCAATGGAAATAACTGTGAACTGCACTGAGCTGGGCATGCAATTGGTCCATAAGACCTGATTTTCAATAAATAATACCTCACTACTTTTCACAAGGATTTGTTTAGTTGCAAATGCACTTCATTTACTGGTCACTTTAATCAAGACTTTAAAGGGGGTCTCTCAAAGCAGTTTTGAGAATGCAGCAAGTATTCTAGGATGCTTTCTTAGAGCTGCACAGCTGCTGTGTTTTACAGTGCAGTGACCATTTTAAACAAGATTTTACCAGATCCCTCCCACATAGTAAAGTGCTTTCCTCCAATTCTCAAAAAAGTCAAGAAATTTGTCAACAAAAAGAGACTTCAAAGAATTATTAAAAGCACATTTCACAGTAACTACAGCAATCATATTTATGTTCCAAAATGGGGTACAAGAGCAATTAACTGACAGTTGTAGCAACATAGTGTATCTGTGAATTACACTGCTCACAGGAACAACTGTGTTCAGGAATGCATGATGGAAGCAGAAGATAGGTTCAAGATGTTTTGGAGCAGGCTGAATTACAGACAGATGTACATCACAGCGTGTCCAGTCAAAATGCATTAAAGCAGAAACACATATGAGCAACTAGACAAAGACCACCAAATCATACTGTTATAATTAACATACCTTGCAGTGACACCTGTGGCTTTCCAAGATAAGAAATCTGGAAGATCAAAGAAGTGGCCTGCCTTCTCCCAGCATGATTCTTGAAGGTTCTAACAAAACAGTTATTAGAAATACAGATATCAGAGGCCAGGCATGATGTCCTTATTGTAATGCCATTTAAAAAACCTGACATCTATGTAAAATGTGTTTTTTCCAAACCAAATATTCTGATCATCCAGTCAACTCTGCTCACTTTGCAGTGATTTACTGCCTCAAGAACTGAGCCTTTTCCACCACACACTGACGGTAAGAAAAGTTTCCCATGCAGAGTTCATGGAGGCACATGTTTCAGATCAGTAACGTGGGCTCTCTCAGTTCCTCTTCAGCTGCTCAATGCCAGAGAAGTCTCAAAGTCAACAGACAACTTTCTCAAAGCATATACGCTTGAAGAACTCCCCACTTCCTAAAATTAAGCATTTTAAATTTAGTATTTTTGAATTATAAGTATAGGAAGAAAACAGATCTGTGAGCACAAGAACAAAGCTTTTGAATGTATTCCAACATGACGGAAACATGACTGAAGCATTTAAGAACCTGCAAACTTTCAGAGAAGTTTTTTTCCACAGCTGGGATACTCAGGAGCTCTCAGCTGCCTGGATTAACCAGTAACAATCAGCTCTAAATCCACACTATAACCCACAACTGCCAGTACGACATGCCCAGGAACTCACATGAACAATTAACAGAAGCTTATCTTTGCAAACTCTGCCCCTCCTCAAAATTTCCTTGAATGCACAACACACAAAGCACTATGAATGTCCGAGTTCCCATTTGAAGGGGCTCAACATTATGTCCTCAGCTGAGGGAATAACTGAAGACAGTTACAGGAAAACCCTCCAATTAAGAGTATGATCTGTACAAGCTCCTGATAGCCATGTGCTATTTCCAAACTCCTAAAAAACTCTTCCACCAAGACAGAACATTTACAGAGAGTTCCCAACACTATACTCTGCAGAAAGCTAGTGGTGCAGGGAGCAAGTAGCTCATTACAAGATGCTCGTCACATCATCTGGGCCAGGCTTTCTTCTTCGTTTTGCTCTCCAAAGCTCGGTCTGAGTTCAGCTTATGATAGCAGTGCATCTTCTTAAAATTACTTTTCCACTGAAACAATCTCCACACTTGCACAGGTATCAGATGATGACGAATGGGAAAAAAGTTCCCCCAAAAGTAACTTTTTATTCCAGTGTGACGTAAAGATTGAGCATCACTGTCCTGCAACACAATACCACCTCTGGCCTCAGTATATTCAAACAACTAGAGAATATCAAAACCAAACAGAAGTCAGTGTTGCCGATCATAAGGCTCACAAATCAGACTTCCAGAGGAGGATAAGATTCCATTGAAAACCTCCACCAGCTTTTTAAATAACTGAAACAGTGAGAAGCATTCTGACTTAAGAACAGGTGTTGTACTAGAGACACAAATCCTAGGTGGGGTCTTTTGGGCATGAAGCTCTGCTAGATGGCACAGCATCAGCAAGAACACAAGTTAGGTCAACAGTTGCATCTAGCAAGCCGAAGCAGAGCTGGAGAGATATTTCAGAAGGGCATGAGGTGGGAAACTATGTGGGTCTTCATCTCTACTCAAGAAATTTGAAGAATGATTTATCTGCCTTCTTGTCTTCTAGCTTTCAGCTCCTACCTTTTTCATCTACTCTCCATAAGTTCAGGCCAAGTCCCCTGTGTGAGACTTGTGAGGCAGATGATTCTTCAGACAAGTATTAAATGCTAATAGTGTCTCAATAGCATAAGCTTTAGCAATGGCAACTCCAAGTCTTCCCCCCTCCTCCCCAAAAACCCTGTAAGAACCTGTGGTACACAGCTGAGCAGAAGGCCGAAGTACTTTACCAAATGTTCTAGTAGCTTTGCAATTTTGCTTTTATTGCCAAAGTTTTGTTTTTCCAATTCTTCATTAAATTGTCAATAACCCACATAATTTAAATCATCTGCATTTTAAAAGCTGCCGTCAGTTTTCTGGAGCAAAAAATTAATCACATGCAGTATCAAGAATTGCTGAACTAAGAGAAAAGATAATTCCATTTTAAGAAATACTATTTGGCTCTATAATGAATTCAGATATTGTGTGATATCAAACCAAAATCTTACAAGTTCAGAAATTTATGGCAACAGAATCTGAATTCCAGAAACTAAGATGCAATTGGGTAAGTACAAAAAAGGCAAAATTTTGTTTAGTTCTGGATCGGACAAAGAACCTGTCTTCTCTGAGTTTAGTTCTTCAAAAGCTTCTAAAGCTTCTGCATTTCTATTGAGTTCAAGAAAGAAATGCCCCAATTACAGCTTTTTAACATAGCACATACAACGTTTGCATGTCTGTTCCTGACCGCTTGGGTTTAGCTCCTGGATGTTATGTGGCCGCTACTCCCATCCAATTTAACTTTATATGTGAATGCAAAGGTGCTCCATAGCTTAGTGCAAAGGTCATTCAGCCTGATTATGTTGATAATAAAAGCCATTATGTACTGTTAACACATATGACTATCATCAAGAAGCAATAGGAGTAGAATGGCTACTAGTGTTAATCTGAAAAGAAACTAGATTAAGAATAACTGTCCTCTTAAACAAATCTGTTTCATCAAAGATACTCCTTGGGTCCTTATTCTATTACTTCAAGAATTCCTCAAAGCCACATGTTATTGACATTAAAATATGTTGTTTCATGAACATCCAAATGATTCATTCTTTGCCATCTTGATGCTGTGTCATCACTAATTAGCACAGACAAAAAAAACCATTGCATGCCCTGATGCTTTTTCCAAACAAATTTAAAAGTCTCCATGTTTTCGACACTCACTGAAGTTATTTATTTTCACTCACAGGCAGGAATCTGTGACCACATTAAAAGGATTGTGGGAAAGATCCGGGAACGTTCCCAATGCTGCATTCATATCCTGCAACTCAGCCTCCAAACTCACTTGGAAAAAAACTAATCCAATATTTCTATTTTCCAGGGGTACTTATGGAGTCCCCTTTCTTCACATCTCTCTCTGCTGGTTTGGGGTTCAACAACTATACCTTTTTAGATCCTTACAGATAATCCCAGATACTTGGGTGGCAAAGCATTTAGGAATTATCAAGTACAATGTATTTTAATCTTCCTAGACAAGAAGCACCTGGGGAACAGAGCATATGAAAGGCCTCTAATGCCCATTTACCCCTTGACAAGTTACAAGATTACGGTGAAGCCATACTGCACGATTTTGTCTTGTGTAAAATGTATTTGTTCACTACTTAGTTGGACTGAAAACACATACATAAGCAGGATTTCACTTGAGTCCCAGCACCTAATAGAACTTTTTGGAGACACCTGGAGGCACATTCTCCTTGGGAAAGCTGAGAGAACTTTCACATCCATATTTCACCGGTGTGCTGAGGTAGTCCATTTCTGGAAAAAAGTTTACAGGAAAGTTTGATTTCTACTCTTACCAACTGTACAATTTTCTTGTAAGATGAACTGATCTTCAGACATCTGATGTTTGTGAAAATGCGGTTTTTTCCACCAGAAGTAAAATGTGTATATAAACAGCAAAGATGTCCTGACTTTTGTTATTGCTAATACAGATTAAATATGAATCATATTATCTTAAATGAAAGTGTACACGCAGTCTTTGTATCAGATACCTGTTGGCCAAACGTTTAACTAAAGATGGGCTTTAGCATAGGATATCAGTCTGAATTTTGCACTAGTTATCAGCCAAAACCCACAAATTCAAGATCATACCAAACTGGTGTGTTAGAAATACAGATTAAAAGCTGGGGGCACAGATGGAAGCAGAAAAATGTTTTGCCATTTAGAGTAAAAAAGAAAGCCGGTGTGAGCATTCAAGTTCCACATCAGGTCAAAATCTAAGTCAACTGAAAATCAGCAGAGACTCATTCCTTGAAGAACCATCTGCTTTTCCCAATTTAACCCTAAATTTGAATCTAATCTCTCAGGCAATCTGTACGCTATGTAGTGTATCAGTCCCTCTTTTCCTAAGTGACAAAAACAAACACACATTGTGTGAAAGGAAGAAAGACAGCAACTGAAGACTTAATGCACACACTCACGGGGATTTAAGAAACTGATGGCCCATTCCCTGCTGCAATTCAGACACAGCAAGGACTTTGGATCTCCCACACTTTAGATCAGATGCCAAGCCATGTGATAGAGCTATTCTCAGATACCCAAGATAGAGAGGCTCTGAGCAAAAATTCTACCCTTGACACAGCCAAGGCTACAAAGTGATCAATTCTGCAACTACCAGTTGCAATCTAACTGGTAAAATATTAACTAACAGAATTACCGCATTCATCTTGAGGGAGGAGAGGGGGACAGCTTGGAAGATAAACTCTTAGAGGAAGGCTACAAGTGAAGGTGGACAAAATCGCCTTGCTGTAACACAGTCTCTACCCCCAAGACACTGTCTTAAGACACGTGTAGGTACTTACTTGATCAGCAACTGCAACTAAAAGCCAAACTCAACAGCCTGAAGTACAACTTCTGCATACACGTCTGCACTGTGTATGGATTTGGATAAGACAGAGGTGTTAAAGCATTTATAAACAATCCTAATCAAGAGTTCAGTTCCAAATTCAGTACTTGGACTCATTCTCACCTAACACTGAATTTATTCTTTATTTTAATGGAAAAATATCCAGTCACATTCAACAAAACAAAAAGCCAGCTGCAAAGGCAGCAAGCAATGGAGAAGACAGAGGCTGATGCTGCCAAGCTAATGTGAGTACATCTATGATTCTTCTTTCCTCCATAGCCAGGGAAAGATGTTTTAATTGTTTCTGTAAATTATCTCACTCGTAGCTGCAAGTCACAGGTGTACAAAGACAAGAACAATGATGCACAAAATAGCAACTGTAACTGAAGATGTGAACTGCAACACACAGAAAGATCACTGACCACAGTGCCAGAAAAAGAATTACTCAGAAACTATTGATTTTAGCTATTAATTGCGGAGGAATGTGTTAGTCAGTCACCCTGAGCTTTTTGCTAAAGGGAGGCTCTTCTTTGCTCTTACATACCGTATCAAGAACAGAGTTATGAAAGCACAGAATAAGGAGACTGCATTTTATTTGGAGACAGTTACCAAGCACGTATCTCCTCCCAGTCCAGCATCCCCCACCCAGTTTGAATAAGCTACAGCATGTCTGATTTAATGAGACTAGTATTTTTTAGAAATAGCTGATTTGTAATGTCATTACTATGAGGAAAACATAACAAGCATCCTTTTGTTTTGGCACAAGCCACAAGAAAATTTCCAGCCAGAAATTAGTAAACAAGATCTTTTTCTTCTGCTACCTCTGGGGAAAAAAGTACTGACAGGCTGGACAAAACCTCACTGCAGCTTTTACATCACTGTGTAAGCTGTGCTGTCACTGCTGTCATTTTGGTTTGCCATAGCACAGAGAGTCACGTTATACTGACAAGCATTTGTCACCCGAACTCAAGGAATATGTATCTATAGATGTTTTCAGTTCAAGTGCATGCATCTACCTACCAGAACTATCTGCACACTCATTCAGATAGTGAACATCCAATTTCTTTAGGTAAAGTCAACAAAACAGCACAACCTGCTTGGCAAAGCTGCAAAAGACAGATCTGCAACTACAGAAGAAAAGAACTACTGCAATAATGTTTTGCAAAGTAATTCTAAACAATGAAAAAATCTAAGGAAATAACAGCAGGAGAAGGGAATTTAAGTGGTTGTTTTGAAAGACCCAGTAACCAGGAACTACTTTCGTTTTCACTGAATTTTACATTCAAACTTGTCTTACTGACTCCAGGAATTACAGAATCATAGAATGGTTTGGATTGGAATGGACCTTAAGATCATTGAGTTCCAACCCCTTGCCTAGCCTCACACCAGACCACGTTGCCCAAGGCTCTGTGCAACCTGGCCTTGAACACTGCCAGGGATGGAGCATTTACCATTTCTTTGGGCAACCTGTTCCAGTGCCTCACCACCCTCACAGTAAAGAACTTCTTCCTTATATCTAACCTGAACTTTCCCTGTTTAAGCTTAAACTCATTACTTCTTGTCCTATCACTACTATCTACATCAGTCTCTGATGAAGAGCTCCTCTCCAGCATCCTTGTAGACCCCCTTCAGATATTGGAAGGTTTTGTCAAAATTATCTTACAGTTTATTTCTAAATATTTGTGAAAGGATAATGATTCTTTATTTCAACTTCATGTTTTTCATTCAGCTGACCTTATTAAAAAGTCAAATATGACTATATTCACAGAAATTAGCTTTTCATAAGACCCTACATTCATTTTGGTTTCCATTACAGATTTAACACTGGACTCTCTTTATCACTGCACATGGTCCACACAGGCAGAGAAATACAATGCTCCCCCTAAGTGGACCCCAGATGTGCACACTTTAACAAGACTGCCCCATAGGCTATACAGTAGCTGCATTCAGCTGATCATTTACTGCAAACAGCTGTCCCCAACTTGCAAACTCCACTTGCAGTGATAGCTTTGTCATATGAACACCTATCTGCAATAACAAACATCAAGACCACCCAATTAAGTTCATGTAGACTAACCACTAGGTGCCAGAGGGTAAAAATGATTCAGCAGCAATCAAACTCAGCTGAATATAAGCCAATATAGTTCAAATAAAAGACCTCAAAAGGCCTATTATGGCCTTTATAGTTTAGTTTCTTAATTCAAAGCCAAAATGAAATAAGAATGAAGTGTTGGAAGAACAGAATATACCATGAAGCCTCTTGTCTCTAGTTAAATCTCTGTGTACAGTGGGAATGTTAAAGAGAAACCATTATATGGAAAAGCAAATTCACAAAGCAGCACATGAAAGTAACTTGTGACTTTGAAGAAAAACTGCAACATCCCTCTGCAAATAAATATAAGTCAAGTGTTACGAGAAAGCCCTAAAAAATAAGGACCGGTATCTACTTCTCATACAATGATGTCAGCTCATCCCTCACAGTGAGTGATGTCATCTTTAACTTCAGTTCTAGGAACAAGATGATGGAAATGGAAAAGGACAGTTAGGTCACCTAAGTCCTCTTCCCCTTCATCACTTCCAACCAATTCAGAGTAAATTTGCAAAGTCATATTCTTCAACAATATTTTTAATTGCTTAGATGAAAACTCTTCAAGTAATAGAAATTCAACTCCTTCCTTTGTGAGACAGCCCAGTCACTCAAGCTTAGCAATCCTGCTGGACTGACCTATGTCAGACCCTGCCTCAAGAGCTCAAGTTTTCAGATACTACAGCTAGGAGAGCCCACAGCAAAGAGAGAGAAGACAGGATCTTCTAACGTGGCCTCCCAGAGTCAGGTTTGCACCTTGGCAAGCGAGGGGGAGGCTTTACTGACAATGTACACACAATCAACCTACAGGTGTAACAACATTCCAAAGAGTCATTTAGTATCAATACCTTAAATTACTTATTCCAAAAAGTGCATCTAGCTTGACTCCTAGTCTCTTAAGTGATTCTTAACAAACTAATTCAGTTTATGGTCTCATTTCTGCAAACTATCTTGAATAAGCAGGACTGCAGTTTCATATGACTCAGAAGACTCGGAACATGGAATGTGGAAAAGTCAAGGGAAATCCTGAAAATTTATCAGTTAGGCAATAAACTCTATAAGAAACATTTCTATTAATGCCAGCCTAAAAAAAACTTTGAAGCTCAAAAAACCAACGTTAAAGAGTGCCAAAGAACTGAGGATCCACTGAAAGGAACGTATTTCATTAGGACAATTTTTTTAAAGCTCCTTCCAAATGCTGTTTATTGTTACAAATACATGAAGTTTGATCAAAAGAACAGCAACCAACATTTTCCCAATAACACAAAAGTGAACTCTGCTGGTTACTTCAATGGATTTATGAATTGTTCTTCATTATTAGGACCAGGCTATTCTATCATAACCTCAGATATAAAGCAGTTATTTTCCCCACTGCACCCTCTCTGCAAAACGTAGATAACTGCCAGCAGTTATGAAATGTGCACAGCACCAATCTCAGGCAAAGATGTACAGGGGGAAAACAGCAAAAACATTTAGTAGCAGCAACATTAAATTCCTGGAGAGTTCAAAAATCATTCCAGGGAATTCAAGGCAAAAGTCAAGAGTGAACCTTCATACATTAGGGTGTACCCACTGACCTGGAGTATGACTGTAAAAGTGCATGGTTATGGGGTTTGTTTTGTTTATAAACATCCACGTGCTGGAGCCATGTCAAGCTTCCTGGTCAAAAACTTCCCAGAAATGTGATTCCCACCGAAGGAAGAAAGATGTAAAAAACCTTCTGAAGACACCTGTTTTGCCAGTTTTGATTATGGCTAGTCATAGAAGAATGTGGCCAATCCACTGTTTGCTTAAATTCATGGGATGTCAGGTGTATGAGAACATTAGGAAAGCATGTTAAGAAAGGAATAAGGAAGGAAAAAAAACATTTCATATGGTCCACGGCATGGAGATGGTGGCTGGGGAATGATATAGTTGACTGCCTCAAAGGTGCCTCTGCCCATGGTAGCAGGGTTAGAACAAGATGATCTTAGAGGTCCCTTCCAACCCAAACCATTCTGGGATTTTATGAACTAAAAGGTAAATGAGGATTTAGGAACTTGTTTCAGAAAAAAAAGATAACTGTTCACACCAAGTAGTTACACAATGGAACTCACTACCACAGGACACAGAAGCCTCACAAAGTACATGTGGGATCAGAAAAGATTAGCTAAATTTATAGAGTATAAACCTCACTACTAATCAGACAAATAATGAGTCAAATGGATTTCTGCTCTAGCCCGCTACCATTCCTGTATCAAGCAGCAGGCTGCACCTCTTGCAGTCAACTGGCTGGAAACAGTTCTAGAAATCCTGGGAGTGTTTTCAGAAAAAACCAACCAATTGAACCAACTGTACATATTTGCAGAGGCTGGCAGAAAATTCCTGGAGAGAGTTTTACAGTACAGCAACAGACTCTGGGATGCTTTGAGAGGGATGTTATTTGAAAGCAGCTCCTTTGAAAGAGGCTGCACTGCTCACTGGAGCAAGCAGTAGCTTGGTAGGGAAGGTTATTTAACATATGATATAGAAAATATAAGCAGAGGTGAGGATTTAAGACAGATAAAGTACTCAAATCTATGATACTTCAAAGAAACCTTGCTGGTAGCATATTTGGTGACATTTAGGAGTCCGGAAAGCTGGAGAGACTGAAGGCCATAATCACAGCCAGGCACACAGTGTAGGCAGACACTGTGTAGAACGTCCCCAGGCAGCTCTGCCAACACATCTCAGCCCTAACATTCAGTGCTCATAACAATCCCATTTTGGCCTTCTCCTCAGCAACACTGGGGGCCACATTTTCAAAGAGTCTAATTTTATGCCCATGAAGTTCACATCTAGCCAACTGATTCAACACTGTGCAAACCAGGTACAGTGAGCAGTTATTTTTAGTTGTCACAACAGAAGCAGAATGGGAATTTCAGTTCCAACTTTGCAAGGACTTCAGATATTCTCAATTAAAAAAATCATTAAAAGATATTAAAAATATCATGACATTCAAAGCCATTGTAAAATTCACCCTCTTTGGCAAAAAGCGAGAACACTTGCATTATATGAGGCTGAATTTCAGCTGTTGGAAGCTAACATGAACCTTTGCTGCTAGCCCTAAATCATGTAATACATTGTCATGTTACTGTGATTGGCACTGAAAATAAACCATTGCTCTTCATACAATTCCTTTCACGCTCCTCCTACTTTGCAACCAGTATAGAAGCAGTAAGCAAAGACTCACATCTCTGTCCAAAGCAAGAAGGAATAGCACTACATGCCCACATCTCAACTGATTACAACCACCTCCATAATAAATGTTATTGTTCCTTCTCATGAGCTCACTGAGGTGCTAGTGAGTTAAGCCGTGTAAGCTTAAGCAGTTTAAGAGTATGTCTTTGCTAGTCCACTCAGAATGCAGGAACTGTTGTGTGAGCAGCTCAGCAGATACTGAGCTAAAAAAACCCTCTCTTAAGGATAATAACCTCTTTAGCTGGTATGTCAGGAGCTGAAAAGGGACATATGAACAAGCCCTGTAATGTCCTTTGCCAGGCAATCTCTGCTACTGGCTGGCATGTAGGCTAAGGTGAATTGTATTTCCTACCCATTTGCTCATGGAGGGAACAAGCTCTGCAATAGTTGCTCTCCCTCTTTGTACTACAGCAACTATGTCAGAGGGCTTTGAGGCCATAGCACAGACTTACACCTCTGGTAATGTAAGTCTGTGCATTTAGAAGAACCCATAATCTTGCCTTTCCTCATCAGTCAGGTACTGATATTCCAGACCTGACTGAAATATAAACATGTTTTGAACACAATGGATTCATTTAAGGTTTTTACAGTTTACTTTTTAATATTTGTAAAATGACTGACTCATGGATCAAGAGGGAAAGAACTGGTAGACGGATATTCTTATTTCAATATAGCATCCACAAACATTAATTACCCCCTATTATCATTAATCTGTCAGTACCTGCTTCTACCAGTTAATTCCTTCTACTTTCCCCAATATACACCATGCTATCATACGATGTTTCATGTTTGTAAGTACAGGAGACTTTGGCTGCTTGAAACTGGCAGCAAGTAATTTACATTTGGGCTTTGTTAAAATGACAGCAAGTGTCATTGAGATCAAACGTAAAAGGCAGACTGGAGGAGGCTATAAAATATTCAAGTGGCAAGCATTTCTCCTTTTATCTGACAGCTATTATTAAAAGGCTGTATGCCTTTCTGTAACACACAAAATTTAAACACAAGAGACAGAGGTAGAGTTCCACCTTATGAATAGAGCACCCTCCCTTTACAGACGCTCTGCTTCCTACAGATGGGACAGAACTAAATTGAAGCTCTACCTGAACAATTTCTCTACCAGCAGTCAAAGACATCACACATCCCCTCACTGTTGGATGCAGCACCCCAAAGGCAGTCCCTCTGGCCTGAATGCCCAGTGCTTAGGTGAAATTGTTTTCAAATTGCTATAAATCCATTCCAGAAGTAGCACCTACACCCCTATTAGCATGCCCAGCTACAGAGCAGGAAACACACCTCCATAACTATATCCTAGGGTACTTCAAGGACTCATTCATTACCTTCAATTAAATTTGCATGTATATCTAACCTTAAAATTAGATATGGAAGGCATATGAAATATTTCTATCAGGATTTAACTGAATTTCAATAAAATCAAAGATATTTCTAAATAAGTGAGAGGAAACAATGAACCTTCAAACATTTTCATCTCAACTTATGACTGACCTTACTCTGCAAGCCTTTGGGCTCAACACTAAGGCTGAAGACTTTTGTTTTAGAAATTTCGTTCTCAAATTAACAAACAAAGGGCATTAATCATTAGTCAAAAAACAGCACAGTCTCATAGGTACTCACCTCCTTTATCCATAGCAATTTAGGTGGCTGCATTTCCACAGACATCACTCCCCCCACATAGCTCAAAACCCTATGTTGCGTTGCATTGATGCGCTCAACTTGACTGACTGCACGATGGTCCATCCACATAATGACATTCCTATAGTTTTGTCCTTGGGGGAGAAGACAAAAATAAGGGATTATTTCGGGTTTGGTTTAACCCTACCACAGTACTGTAAGTTATTAAACTCTAAGCTGCTTCATACTTTCACTTTGACATATAAAACTGTAAATCTGTTTGTGTTAATAAACCACAGTAGATATTGAAAGACACATTTCTAGCTCTGAGCCAGCTTTAAGACATGATGAGTACTGAGGATGCTGACTGAAACCAATCAGGCTGTGAGCATCCAAGGACTTTGCAACACCATGCTCTTTGCAGATTGTATTTCATTCAAAGAACCCAATCTTCTTGACAAAGTACATATATTGAGTTAAAAATATAATGAAGGATTTTGGTGACTAAGAACTAAAAACGACATTATAAACTGAAGTTAACTCAGCTAGTCAGCTAGCAAGCTGGTTACATGGATTCTCTTCCCTCTTTAAGTGTTATGAGAAGAACTATCCTAATTCCTTTCAGGGGGCTAACTGGCTGCAATGCTTTTATTTTGGATGTGGAATGAAAAAGCATTTGGCAAGTCTACAGAACACATGAGAACAAGAAGGAGAACATCTTATCAAAATTAACCTACATAGGACCTGATAGACAGGAGAAATAGTAATCCAGGTGACACTTGAGATTCCTCTCATGCTAAGTTGAATCTTGAAAACATATTCTAAGACAAGGTAGAGGTATGAGACACACCACTAACATGGTCTGAAATACAACTTAGAACTGTGAGACAACCACACTATGTCTGTACCACTGTGACAGCATTCAGTGTGTTCTTGTCTTTTTATTTAACACCACCACTGTGTAAACTCAAAGTTCTTGAGGATATCAGAGAATAAAAAATAAGAACTGAATTTGACTCACTAGACCAAAATAGCCCCAGACATCATTAGGCTTCGAACAGATTGTAAGAGACTCTCTAACTGAAAAATAAATACTCTCATCTAAATTTAGCAAAGGACATTCTGGGGGGCAAAGCTGGGGTTTTGTGAAGGGTACAAGGAGATGACGAACACAACCGAGAACAGAAAGGGAACATACACAGAATTGTGATTATGGCCCTGTAACTACCGCTTTAGCACACGCCTCATCTTAAATGGGACTCACTGAAAAAAATCATCACAGACTTTTTGTCTTATGAATCATCTTCTCAAATACTAATTAAAAAATTACAATTTTTAGAAGAAGGTCACAGACTTTCTGAAGTTTAGCATTGTTCCAAAGACAGAACACCAGGGTAATAAGATACACAAGCTGAATCTCTTGCCTGCAGTTCCATGACAGAGTAAGCTGTTAAGACTATACTCACACTAACATTTTTAGCAATCCTGTAGCCAGTGTGGATGGGCATTTATACACACTATATAAGCTGTGATTAGTGAAGCCCGAAGGAGGAGAAAACATGCAGAAAAGAATAACGAGCATAGATTTCTCTAAGAAGCAGTCTCTCTGAGCCAAGATGAATGAATTGGATCTTAGGATACTGAACATTTAGCCAGACTAAGTAAATCTCATCTCGGATCTAATTTTGCAGTAGAATTAAAAGGGTAAAACTTCAGTAAAAGGATTTCCTGCCATCTATATCTCCAATAGTTAGCCGTGTAACTTGACATTTGGATGAAATTGTTTGTTCACGCCAGTGGTAAATCATGCACAGTAACACCAACATTTGTGCTGGAGTCCTACCTTCACAGTTGACTGCCAAAGGTTGGAATTGTTTATCCACAACAACAAGAGAACATGTAGCATCAAACCCAACCCCTCGAATGTGGCTAGCATCTACTCCAGAGACAACTTTCTGCAAGTATACAAAACATACATGAATACAAACATATCCATATATATGCAGGCAGTGTGTGAACCGACGAGTACAGAATGTCAAGTTGCAAGCTCAAACTCTGAAAGTTCTGAGATTCAGTATTCTTTAATACCTCCAATCAAAAATACATCAAATTACCAAAAACTCATTGGTTTTCAAAACTAAATTCAAAGGTCCATGAAGTTTTTTAACAACTTTTTAATTTTACTAGCCACAGTCCCACATAAAAGCAGGAAGCACAAAACCGTCAGAAAATAAAGCTAGCAGAAAACTAGCAATGTGACTTTTCTTGCTTTTTTAAAAGCTTGGAGTTGAGCTGCATGTGAAGCATGGGCACAGGATCAGGGTCAAGTGCTCTCATCAGTTACCTCACATAGTTCCCACTTGTGGAAGCTTTGCAGAATTGTTTTGTAATATTGTGCCACAGCTTTTTGTCTTGCAATAGCGAAGGGACCCAAAACTAAAGTTGATCAAAAGCTGTAGCAGTGATAACACCTCTGCAGTGCACACCTTTCCAAAGGCTCTGTTACCAAGAGTTTGGATAGCATGCTTTTGGGAAGATTTTCCAAAACAAACAAAAACTCAGGGCCCCAAAGAGGCAGAACTTCATAACTTCCAGCAGCACTGGAAAAAGAAACACAACACCCACATGGATTAAGTGCCAAATGAGGTTGCAAGACACCTAAAATGTAACACTATAATAAATTGTCACTTCTCAGCAACAATAAAAATATCATTATTTTAATTAATACTATAACGAAAGTCTTTCACTACAGTGCCAGTCACTTACTGGCTCTGTAACAGTATAGTTCCAGAGCCTGTATTTTATTGCTTACATATAAGAGATCGTATTTAAACAGGTCCAGAGCAAGAATAAAGCAATTCACATGGAGAAAAATGAAATAAGTAGACAAAAAGACTCTCTGCTTTAACATCAAGCTGTTCTTCCCTGTCACTCACTTCTTCCTGCCCCCTCACCTCAACTCCTTCGTCTTAGGGCATTTCTGCAGAGCCGAGCTCATGAATGTTTGAAAAGGCTGATCAATAACAAGGGAATGGGTGAACTGTCCATCTGCAAATTACCAAGCAGATCATGAATATTTAAAAAGCCAACCTTAGAACACGGAGCAGGCCAGGGCTTTATTAAGAAAGATAAAATGGTCTATATGTGCATTGCCAAACACGGTCACCCATTTACTTTTACCACCAGCATGTATAGGCAGCTCTGGGTCAGAGGGTACAAAGAGGTATAAATTGTCCCTTTTACTAAGGTTTATTTCAATCTGGGGTTATGTTTGAGACTATCCACAGACATATATAATTTCTTTTGGTCTTATAGTACTGGATCCTCTTATAATGAGGATCACAGGTAATAGACATTAATGGTAGACACCATTTACAAACCAGATTACAATTCCTCTACAATAAATGCTGCCTTGTGACTCCAATGGAGCACAATGAACACCTTTAAATACATGCATTACCAGGTTCTGAGCAACTTTAGTTCCTCAAAGAACTGTCCTGTGGATATAACATACATGAGAGAAACAAAACCCACAGATTTGACTCATGCAGGCAGTGGGCAAGTATTTCACCTGAACTAAGAGTGAAAAGGAAAGTCTTTCATTCCATTTTCAGTTGTAGCACAAGCTTCTTTTATTCTGCCCTTGAGCTCCTCACCTGTATCACAGTCACTAAGAGACGACATCAGCCATATCCTGAAGATACCTTTAATGCACAAGGATGATTACAAGTTATACAGCAAGCACAAAATTGAAATTAAATGCCAGTGACTAGAAGACCTTAAACTTTCCAAATTTGAGGAGCTACCTGCAACATATCTCCTTCATTTTCTTTTTCTTCACGTACCTTTGTCACTGAGCAACAAGCAGCCCATATGTCAGCAGAGGACTGCTCATAGTGGTCTGGTTGAGGCTCCCAAATTTGGATTGGCTGCTCTGCATGTGCCACCACTGTCCCAAATCCATCTACCAACGCTGCGCGAACACTTGCTGAGCCAACGTCAATTCCAACATAGTATTTTCCTGGAGCCTGCTTCTTACTGTGCATTTTTAATACAACCTGTCAGAGGGAAATTAAAAAAAGGGGTTAAAAACAGATAAAATGACTGATGATGGAAAAATGTACTCAACAGGATCAGATGCTGTAGAGGCAGTTTGCTTATTTTTTTTCAGTAAGTCTTCACTTGGCATTTAATTACTTTGAGTGCTCCAGTCTTGCACTACTTGTACCTTCTTTTTATTTTCCAAATGTCTGTGTGTAAGTTGCATGGCACAGAAGCTCCTGAAAAGCAAATTGTAAATGTGCATGAATGTAATCAAGAAAATGAGCTGTGGTCATACGGTATCATGTCTACCTAAGGGGGAAAAGAGGGAAGGAGATAGGAAGGGAAAGGTATAGTTCCAAACTCAGCAGAAATCAGGAGCTGGTGCTTTACACAGAAGGGATGTTTCAACCCAGAAACTCCTGGGATTTCCTGCATCTGATGCCTAGTAAGTTGAATTCACCTCTGGAAAGGACAGCAAGAATCACCACAGGTATGCCATTGCCTCAGTGCAAACAAATTACACTCCCCAAGCAGTGAAAGGGGTGGTGTGCCTGGCTTAGCTAAACCCCCACCTGAAAAGGAAGGATGAGCCAAAAGCTGCTGCCTCCCATGGAGCCAACCAGCTCCAGAGTGGCATATTCCTGCTGAATGAGCCAGTGAGTCAGGCTGAATGTCTGCAGAATCTGAACACAGTTTGCCTCCCCCAAAAGTGGCCTGATGCTGATAATTATATGTGGCATCTGGTACATATTACCCAATTTTGAGTCCTCCAAAGGGGAGAGGAGGGAGGAACCACATGAAGAACAGATTGGTTTGGTTTTTAAGAGCTATCCACACCACTGTAAAGATTCAGAAAATTATCTGCTGAAAAACTGTTGTCTACTCTCTGGCAACCTACAAGAACAAAGTAAGGTTAATTATTCACACTGAGTTGCTGATTTCACTATATTATGGTTAACTATCTGACATTTAATACAGTGACAAATGCGCTGTACTTAATTTCTCACAGCTTGTCCCTAATTAATAGTTAACATCTACATTTTAGCCAAGCTGGGAAGATGTTAAGGAAGAGCTTATACAAAGTATCTGAAACATCAGACAAGTACCAAGGCTAGTGTTCATATGAATCTTTAAGCCTCTGAAACACACAAAACTCAGCTGACACATAGCCTCCGATTTCCAGAAAATGGATGGGTCAATTATGATGTGATGAATACTCTACCTAAAAACAGCCCATCTCTCCCAAAGAAATGACCTGCATTACTTCTGTATATGGAAGATGGGTTGGGAGGGCTATAGGCAACGGGGGAAAGATTTGGGAAGTACTGCTTAGTAATACAATATGATTGTTCATGTTTCAAATTAATCCTGGGGTTATATTTAATAACAAGAGTTTAGCGGCAAATATACCAAAAGCCTGATAGAAACAGCAGTGGAACAGAAACTGGTAAAAGTCCTCTCCCTTCAGACAATCCTGATCATAGAGGCACATAAATTGTATTCAACTTTGGAAGCAATGTTTTTTACTTGTTTTATTTCTACAAGGCAGAAAACCAAACCTTTCTTTCCCCACTACCAAAACATCTTGAGTACAGGTCAAGATCTATCCTTGGATATCAGTTTGAATCATAGAATCAACTAAGTTGGACTTGATGATCTTAAAGGTCTTTTCTAACTTTACCCCAGGACTGCCAAGTCCACCAGTAAACCATGTCACTAAGGGCCTCTACAATTCCAGGGACGGTAATTCTACCAGCGCCCTGGGCAGCCTGTTCCAACGCCTGACCACCCTCTCAGTGAAGAAATTGTTCCTAATATCCAGTCTAAACCTCCCCTGGTACAGCGTGATGCCATTTCCTCTTGTCCAGTCACTTGTTACTTGGAAGAAGAGGCCGACCTCCAACTCACTACAACCTCCTGTCAGGCAGTTGTAGAGAGCAATAAGGTCCCCCCTGCGCCTTCTCTTTTCCAGACTAAACCCCTCCAGGTCCCTCAGTCGTTCCTCATCACACTGTGCTCCAGACCCTCCACAAGCACTGTTGCCCTTCTCTGGCCCTGAACATAGTATTGGCATAATGTAAGTGGCTGTTTACACCTACAGTTGACTTGTAACCACTGCTGTGGATGGCTGTTACAAACCTATAATCACTGAGGTTTAGGTAGCAGGTGAAATAAAGAAGAAAAAAAAAAAGGAGACCCTTATCTCAGAAAACTCCAAGCATCATTCCAGATAATAATTAAGCTAGGCAACAGCTGAATTAGAACAAAGTTTAATTTAAAACAGCATAAGCCAACACTTGGGCTAAAGAAACCTGCCCAGCTTTCCCTCATCCTACTCCTTAAATGGTTCATGGAAATGTGGTTAGTTTGTGGAGATGCTACCACAACCTGTCCCATACAATCACTTTGTACTGCCTGAATCTACCATCCCATGCTTAAGACACCACTGCTGGGGGCCAGGGACAATTTTTAACTTCTCTGCTTAGACAGCATCAGCATGAAGGAGTCCTCTCCATCAGTAAAGTTGCTGAGCAACCTGGTACAAACCAAAGCAGGTACCACACCACATTCTGCACCATGGCAGGGTCACTAGAGGAAGTTGTACAGAGCATTAGCTTCTAACAATATCAGAAACAAGACAAAAATCAAAGCTATAGAACATACTGCAGCACTGATGACAATACTAGCTACTCTCAGCACACTGATTCTCCTCAATAGCTTAGGTACAACACACGCTAATCTTGTTAAGCGAGGTCATCTGTTCAAGCAATGAGCAATCAGCTAAAAATAATGGTGTGCCATGAGCCTAACACCCAGGAATACTGGCAAGAAAGCTGGCTTTATTTTCTTGGCCCCGGCTCTATGAGCTGGTCAGACTAACAAAAGCTAATGCCTCTGACAGAGAGAGGACAATTCTCCTGATATCAGTGATTAATACTGCATCTGTCAGCTGGGGATACTTCCAGCACTCTGCATCTTCCTTTTAGCCCTTGGCTCTAAAAGCAGTTTTAAGACATTCTTTTCAACAGATGATGCTCACTTTTTAATTCTCCTCACAGCTTAAGAGGCTGGCTACAGATGCGGCTGGCTACTTGCAAGAAACTGTACTATGAAGAAATTGCCTAAGATTGTTCCTGATACTATCTCATGAATTTCCCTGGTTTTCCCCTATTTCGGCACTGACTTTAGCTGCTGAATCATAAAAAGATGAGAATAAACCACAAGCTGCAAAGCAGATTATTTTTTTTAGCATAGGCAAATCTTTCTTACTTGCTTTTCACAAAATACAAACAGCAAAAGGAGTATTTTACATCCTGCCTCCTTCTCACACACACATTACTCTAAATTTTTATTTCTCTTCCTTGTATGGCAGCCTTGATTTTAGCTCATTAATGTGTTTTTGCTACTTGGAGAACAAGCTTAACAGATGTTAGAGAATTAAGCTCATAGTACCTCCTACTCAGCACTTAAAATTATGGCTTTGCATTGGATTCTGCCCACAAACATTTGAAACCTGGAACCCAATAAGCCCATGTAATGTTTACTGTCCTTTTTTCCTTACTAAGCAACCAGGATGTGCATGTGTGAGCAACTGGGCAGGAAGCAGTTCGTTTCTATGCTCAAGCAGCACAGATTGGTCTATGCAGAGCCACTGGTTTAGTTCTGTAAATCAGTGCACATAAGAAAGAGTTAAGTGACAAAGTCCAACCTCTTTTAACTGGTCTTTCTCTGAGTAAAGCTCACCTAGATTTACAAAACAATACTTCAATATCTTACGAAGAAAGGTTCAAAGTAAACATTAATCCCTGTTTTCAAGCACTAAGTTACCAAGGCTGTTCAAAGTACAACGTCTCTGCTGTCTGACAAAAACATGATTTGATGCCAAGGTTTCTTCTGGAATACCAATCACTTGGTATGCCACCTACTTGTCAACCAGATCCACAAAAAGTACTGTCATCTTTAGGTTGTAAGTGTTACCAATTAGGGACTCTGCCTACAGGTATCTTTAAAGAACCTAAGAACTCAGCAGTGAGGTTGGTTGAAAATCTTTATCCAAAGTACTTTAATAAGAATTTAAAGAGAAATGTTACCATTCGGTTTTGTTTACAGGAGATTCCTTTGGTACAAGAGGAAGCTCCAAATCAGAAATGAAGAAACTCTGTAATGGAGTTCAGAGGTAGTAGAAGGTCCCAGCACAAACTTCTTGCTTTGGAATTTGGACACCAACTTTCACAGCCAAGCACGAAAGAAAACTTTGGTTTGGATTTTGTATCTACTGGACTCTTAGCCTGCAGCTTCTGCAGTCAATACAATCCTGACAAAAACAGTGAACCAGGAAAACAACTAAAATAAAAAGCCCTAAAGGTCCAGACAGGTAAGTCAATTCCTTGCACACAATATTCCTAACAAGATACGAAAATGTTTGATGCATGTTTATGGACTTCCCAGTGGTGATAATACCATCTACATCCCTGAAGTATCTACCTCAGGAAGCCTGGCTTCTTGCAGCCAAGAAAAAGGCC
>WYDI02025336.1:0-34156 GCA_009867235.2 Psittacus erithacus | reverse complement strand
ACAGGTAAGTCAATTCCTTGCACACAATATTCCTAACAAGATACGAAAATGTTTGATGCATGTTTATGGACTTCCCAATGGTGAAAAGCAGTGGTGATAATACCATCTACATCCCTGAAGTATCTACCTCAGGAAGCCTGGCTTCTTGCAGCCAAGAAAAAGGCCTCCAAAGCTTCAAAACAACTTTGCCTGTCCATTGCAGAATAAGGGCCTCACATTTACAACTTATTTGAATTTGAAAACAGAAAGAAAGGGAGAGAGAGGGGAAAAAAATCATTTTAAAAAGACAATTCCAGCTTGACTGTGTTAATCCAGGACTATAACTACTAGTACAGGACAAGAAGCCAAAATTCTCTCCAAGCACAAAAACAGCAAAGGTCTCTTTGCAAACCACAGCAGGGACAGAATGGCTTTTCAAACAAGCATTTATGATCAAAGGGCTACAGCATATGATAAATATTTATATGGCCCATTAAATAATAGTCTGTATAAATATTATTCAAAATGTGTGTGCTGGAAACCACAGACTTCCCAGTTTATCCTTAAACAAATGTGCTAGTTTTCCCACATAGGCAATGAAAAAAAAGACAGGGGATTGCAAAAATATTTCTTTATAAAAAAATGAAAACCCTTAACATTGCTTATTTTAATCTAAAAGGAATGACGAAGTAACCACAGGACGGCTTCATTACAGCTATTAAACTCAGTCTGTCCTACCTTACTACAGTTATCAAAGTGCCAGGACATACCTTTGTTAAAGCTACAGTAGAGGAATGCTGCACGCTCACATGAATGCAGGCTGGAGCTCAACACAAGTATTTATCAGCTGCAAGTATAGATTTTGTGGTACCGTGTGCTTAAATCCAAGGAATTCTGAAGGACTGGCATGTCTGTTTGAAACTTTGATCTTTGGAACGCTGCAGGCTGCCCAGACCCAGCAATCACGGATAAACAGTATGTTTTTAGTAGTGCAGCTGTGCTTTTCTATGGATTACCAAGACAAAGATTAACAAACTCAAATTAGGCTTCATAATCTTAGTGTGAAAAGATCTAAACACGTTAAACAAAAGCTCTTTTTCAATTGTAGAAAGAAGATAAAACCCAAGAAGCAGGTTTTGATATTATATTGGAAATTCAGAGCTTTGTTGGCTTTCTAGAGTTTCAGTAAGCTAACAAAAGTGGTGGTGGTAGAGCAGCAATCTCTTCTTGAAGACAGTGAGCTCCCTTTCCTCTTCCAGGTTCTTTAATTCCTGTTTGGATGTGAAAAGACAAAGGCAGCACATGTCTGTGTGGGAGAGTGGGAGCAGATGGGGAATTCAAATGCTATGCTGAAGGGCAATACTAATATAGAATAATACCTTTAAAATACCCAAGGGACTGTGCTATAACTATCAACAAGCATTTCTTTTTCAGCTCCCCAACAGCGAACAAAACAAAAACAAGGAACAAAAGCACACCTCCTCTCCCCTTTTCCCTTTCCAAAACAGAAACACTACATGCAGGAGACTGCTGCCTTAGGAATGTGGGGACTGTGTTAACAATAAACAAAACTGGAGCAAATTAAAAACCAAGCTGGAGAAAGTTTGCTTCTCCATTAAAAACCAAGCACTTCAAGGTTATTTCATTCATTCTCTGGTAAATTTTGCAGAGCTTTCTCACACCTCAGAACAAGAAAAACCAGCTTCAAGTACTGGAAGAGATCTCATTTTAGTAGAATCAGACCCCAACTCCCAGTCCCATAATACTTACATTGTTCCACCAAAACCTTCCTAATTGCCCTCCCAACACTGTAACCCAGTCTCCATAAATCCCACCACAGGGCTGAAAATATTCTACTACTTTCTAGTATCTCCTTTTCTCTCTATAAATAATTCACTACATACTAATCTTCTGTAATGTCTCTCCATATGTTTTTGGGTTGGTTTTTTTTTTCCCCCTCTATCAGTGTCCAAGACAAAGCATTACTTCATCACTGCCTCCTGCCCTTTAATTGTAGCTTTTGTATTTTAAATACTTTCAAGCCAAACTACTTCCACCTGCTCTGATATAAAACAAGCCCTATCCCAGTTTACCCTGGTGTAACTGATTAGCAAAGAAAGGAAAATGAGTAAGCAAATTATTCTAAGAAACGAGATCCAAAATTGATTTAATTTCAGCTTCTACTGCCTACATAGGTATCACATGAGCAGAAAGATGTCAGCATGACCAGTGTCAACAAATATCAAGCTCCTAAATGCAGAACACAGTTGTTTTTCTCTATAATGCGCTCTAGGAGAGATTTGTACTAAAACAAAAAAATGATGCTTTCCTTCCAGTCTTGAATTCACACTATGGGCAGATACAGCACATAGTACTGTTGATCAAATAAGAGCAACAGCATTCTGGACACTGATGAAAGAGAAAAGCATGGATGCAATGGGTCAGATGAAGGGTCCAATTAATACAGTATCCTGCCACAAGCAGCAGAAGTTGTAAGAAAAGTATATGCCTGCCCTTTTCATCCAGCAATACTTCCCCAAGAATTATTCCTCACTTTCTTCCTCCTGCTATCTATAGCAGAGGCACTTCCTGAGCCAGAAATTTTATCTTCAGGATTAGCAGACCTTGAAGGCTTTTTCCTCCCCAAATTTGCTTGTGCTCTTTCTGAATCAAGGGAAACTTTTGTAACTGCAAACTACTGTGGTAATGAGTTACAAAGTTCTGTGTAAACAACGAAAGAAAAAGTTCTGAGCATGCCACCTGCTAGTTTTGTTTGATGTGCCTGAGTTCCAGAGCTAGAGGAGACATTAAGCAATGGCTCCATATTTACCTCCTCCAAGCAGTCACGATTACATTGCATTCTGAATTGGCCCCAGTAGGCTCACTGCAGCTGTCTACTGACCATGGCTAATGAGCTGAACTGACGATCTTAACATGGTCAGGTATGTCAAAAAGCATTTTTCTGCTCTCTGACTGCTCATGGATGTGGCAGTAACAAGTACCATAACAGAGTGCAGTAGTCCAGTACTAATATGCAGCTAGTAATGACCCCAAGACTGCTTTGGGCAAGTAGAGATACTGCTGAGATACCCACAATAGAAAAATAACATGCTGGTGTCAACTAAGAGGTGCTGCTTTGGAGCACAGAGGTGGCTATGGCAGGCCAGGGATTTCAAACTTCAAGCACTACCCACAACACTGGCCCTCAAGCTCCTGGAATCCAGGAGCTCCTCCCTTGGAGAAGACTTAGCTACTGCTCACCCTGGTTTTCTTCACAATGAAGATCAAGGCACTCACATGGTTTTTGCATGCTCTGATAGGCTCTGCATCACAACAGGCATGAGAGTAATACCGCAGCATGCCACAAAGCTGCCTGGGCAGAGACAGGCTGCGAGGCCAAAGACAGACCAGCTCTCACTCCAAGGTTAGCAACGTGACAGTGCCTAACTGGGCTGTCGCATTTGCTCCCCGGCCTGTAACTATGCTGCACAAAAGGAATCAGGTCAGCTCCCTGCTCCACTGTTCATCTAACACCAGGAACAGCAGGAAACAGCTGCAGAGAGGAGCTCTCAGGAAAAAGGAAGGCTGAGCAAAGAGGCACAAAATGAGAAGACACAATCTACTAGGGAAACCCAACAGCTACAGCTCCCTCAGGGGCTCTCTTGGCTCTGCTTGGACTGGATGATCACCTCAACAGCAGGGTCTAACTCTGCATTCATTGAAGGCAGTGGCAAAACTCCCAGCCATATTAGCAGTTCAGAATTAAACTCCTGACACTTGCGAACATCACAGGTGCACTCACACGTCCGCAGCATTTTGAATGCTTGCCATAACCCACAATTTGTCAAACAGAGGAAACATTCATCAGTTTATGCCAAGACACAACTCTCACACTGGAAAACCTAAGGAATTAAGAGGCTATGTAGCAGCACCCTTTCTTGTCCACACCCTGAAAACAGCAACTGACAGAATTCATGTACACCAACCTATTTAGATCCATTCCCTCCTCTGACACTGCAGCTGTGTGCATCTCTAAAGGCTGTGCTAATGATCTGGCAGACAGACATGTCCCAAATGACACTGCAGAATGCTTGAAGCTTTGAAAGGAGACACTATCTTGTTTACATTGACTGTGAGGGGGGAAAAAATGCCATCTGATTATTACATAGATTCTAGCTGTAACAGCTTCATGACTAGTTGAAAGGAGATAACAGGCTCCAAAATGACTGATGGATCCAAGTTGTTGGATCCATCAGCTTCTTAACCTAATGCTAAGGAAGATCTTTCTTATTCCAATGTTTTTATCACTTTAACCTATCCCATACTGGACAGAAGGAGTAATTCCTATGCATTGCCAGTAAAAGAGAGTCAGATTTCTCTACTGTGACTTTTGTATTTTTTTTCATTTTATTCTAGGCTATAATGGCATTGGAGAAACAAATTAAAGACAATAAACCAACAAAACACACAAAAACGAAGCATACAGTAAACACACCCCTAGCACAATGATGTTAATTCACAAAATAACTGTCTTAAACTATAAAATACAACTTGGAGTAGAATGCAATTTGAAAGGCTCAACTGCAGTACATGTAACCACACACACACCAGCTTTAAACTGCATTTCTGGAGCAAATCAGCCTCAGCATCAGGAGCTTCAGGTTGGAGAACATACTCTTACCTGGCACCCTAGGTAAATAAAGCCATTCTGCTACTGTGGATACCAAACTCACCAGCTGAGGTTAATGCTGATAACTCTTAATTGCATCTGTAGATTCCAGTGCTACATCAAGGTTGAATTTGGCACTAGCTGTGCGATTACGTATCAGCAGACCAGTATAAAAATAATTTGTTCTGAGTTCACAGTTTTACGAAATGACAAAACATCAACATTAGCATTCTGGCTGAAATCCACTGCATTTCCCATCAAGGCTTACACATTTAAGCAACATCTGAACCAACTGTCTATAATTATTCCTGGCAGATACTGGAACACTTAGGCCAGTAGTAGAGGCAACAGCAAAATCAATTTTTAAAGACACGCTGTAAACCACTTCTTTCAAGATGCTCAGCCCAGAGCAAATGCGTTCATAAGCCGAATCCACAGTTTACTATACAGTATTTGTTCACTCTTGCATAGTAAAAGCATGACAAGAATGACAGCCCTGAATAATCTGTCATTGTAAAATTAAACATTTCTTTGGGCTGCAATTCCAAAAACACTAGGCCTGCAGTTGCTGTCACAGCTACTTAAGAGGAAGTGATGTTTCACATTAGCTTAGGTTAAAAGAAACACAACTTCTGCACCAAAATCAGATATCCAGATAGATTACACATGTGTAACCTGTCTACATCCCCTTCTTCTTTACAGTGAAAGAAGAACCACATCTGTTCATCTGAACCCAGTGAGTTCTCTTCCTTCTACCTACATACACACTGGGGGGGTATGTTGTTTATTTGTTTTTTGTCAATGTAAAATCTGCCTTCTTAATGATCCTATCAGTCTCCTAATTGCAAACTCCCACAAAGACAAGCCTGAAAGTGTATCAGGCCAACACCTCCCTCTAAGTTCCCTTCAATGACTTTCTCAAAACATCTCAGAAGTCAAGAGCTTGTCAACTTGCTTGCCTCCAACAGCTGAAGGTCACAAATTCTGTTTCATGCTCAGTCTGAGTACTTTCCCTGTCACACATGGAAATACAGAGGGGAAACTCGAGGGGAAACTCAAGGGGCAGCTCAAGACACCAACCAGAAAGTATTAACAAGAGGCAAACAACCAGGCAATGCTGACCAACCAGGCAATGCTGACCACAAATTTCCCTTTGAAAATGAAGCTCAGAAACACATTTCTACCAAGGCCATGCCACTACCCGTGATTTTGCACATCTTTGATATTCTAGTTGCAGGTACCAGGGAAGACTTTCAATGTGAGTCAGTAGAAAAGCCCAAGATACAAAACAGGAACACACAGGAGAGCTCCTGTGATCCTCTACTGTAAATCTACTAGTTCTCAGGAAACAGATAAAACTCAACAGAATCAAAAGAACACTTAAAGGAAGAATGGCTTAAGGAAAGAAAGACTTGTGAGGAAGTACAAGACAAGAAAATCAGTAAGAGCCCGTATTCAGAAGAGGTCAATTTATATTTTTTTCAAAAAAACCCAACATTTTTAAATGATCATTTAGCTGAGGACTGTTAAAAACACTGGGCAGAGTAACAAAAGTGGCTAAGAATTCCCATAAAAAAACTATCAGCACAGTACTAGTTTATTTAGTCTCTCCTGACACTATAAATTTCTTTCTGCCTGATCCTTTCAGCTGGGAACAGCTGTCACTACAAGAACCCAATTCTCCCATTTTCTTCTTTCATCCTATCCCATCCTAGTAAAATTTTGTTACCATACACCAGCACATATTCCTGAAAGGGGGAATTATTATTTAAAGACACTTGACAATTTCAGTATGTTTTTGCACTACATTTAAGTACATTTAGGAAAAAAGCTAATTTCAATAAATTAAGTTAATGATCTTCCAGGATGAGGAAATACATGAGGACAAAAAATGAGAAGACCACCTTCACAGTAATGTGTCTATTTATTACTTTCTAAGAACCTCAGAGATGAGAGCCCTCTCTTCTCCTTCCCCGAAATCTCTCTCTTTAGTGTTCTCCAAAGAGGCACTGATGCTAAATTTATTAAACTAGCTAACAAGTCCCAGGCATCTCAGTTAGAGAAAGAATCTGCAAGGTCACCAGTTCCTAACCGGTGCAAAGCACGTCACTAGTGAGGAATACAGCCGTTATGGTGAGTCCAGCACGAGTAAATTCCACCAGGTTACCAGGATGGGCTCTATGCCAGCCCACAAGCCTTATGAGAACACAGGAACAACTGCCATGCAAAGGAGATGGTGCCGCGAAGGTGTGAGAAAGCAGAGCTGCAATACAAGGGAAGAGGCAGCAGTAGGAGCGAGCAGTGAGCACACCAGTGCCAACAATACCTGTGCCGCAAATACAAGCCTGGAAAGTACCAACTTGAGTAATGGCAAGATATACTTTTAAGGAAATCTCCCAGGGATCTGGCGGATTAAGGAAGTATGTAAGTGATGTACATGTCCCATCTGCCTATGCCAGGTCACCTGAGCGCTGCCATTTAAAAAGGCATCTGAGAACCACAGAATGATTTGGGTTAGAAAGGACCTTAGTATCATCCAGTTCCAACCCCCTGCCACGGGCAGGGAAAATGGTGACTCCTCTGCCATGGTCCGCAGTAGGAAGCACTGGAAAGGAGCCATGTGCGTTATCCTATCCCTGCGAAACCTCACGAGCCGCCCCGGGCGCTATGCTACCTGGAGCCTGTCAGGACTGTGACAAAGGGCAGACCCGTTCTCGTTAAATTTAGGCCTTATATATAGGCTGTGCTGTGGCGAAACATCAGTAAAAGCGAACTTCAGGAAGCCAGGCAAGAATTGAATGTAAATCCTGTAATACGCCACTAGCAACACAAAAACAACCGATTTCGACCAATTCAATCACGCAGCCGACGCGCGGCCTGGGAGCGCAGCGTGCGGCGTTGCCTAAGGAGAAACCCGAGGAGGGGCGTTACACACACGGGGGGAGAGGGTTTACTTCAAAACCACCACAATCGCGACAGCGTTTCTCAGCCTCACGAACGGGAAAGGCGTTCTCTGACTGTCACCGCGTTCCGCTCTGAGCGTTGAGAACCGGGCCGGGAGCCGTTAACGGCCGCAACGGCCGGCGGCGGCGCTGAGGGAGCGCGCGCAGCGCTGAGGGGCGGCGCCCGGCTTGAAACGGGGCGAGGGGGAGGAAGGAGGAAGCCCTCCCGGCTTCGCGGAGTCTCCGCCGGGTCCTGGCGAGCGGCAGTCACTTACTTGTCCGACCTCAAACACTATAAGAGCAGCGCAGGCAGCGGGCTACACAAACCGCGCTTTTCCTGACAGGGCGATCTCCGGACCGCTGCCGGGAAACCCGCCGCGTTCCCCCCCTTCCTCCTCCTGGTCGCGCTTGCGCTGGTGAGGCGGGGAAGGGGAGGGCGGGAGCCGGGCAGAGCCGGGGTCGGGCCTCCCCCGCTCGCCTTTGAAGGCTGCGCCGGCCGGTGCCGGCATCTGGTTTGCATTTGGGGGCCCGCGAGTGGAGCTCGCCCCGAGCGCTGTTGGAAGGGATCTGCTGTGTGTTAGGCGTAGCTGTCACGGGGAACGCTGCCCTGGAAAGCCGAGCGTGCACTGTGCCCTGTCAGGAATTCAACTGATACGAGTGGGTTTGCCTCCGAAAGGGAATCGTATTTCTTCTTTATTTGAAAGCGAATAAAACAGAACCAAGGAGGGGGGGGGTTTGGGGCTCTTTTTGTTGCTAAATCGTATTTCTCGGCCGAAGCGCTGTTGCCCTTCAAGACTGCAGAAATAGTGGGGGTTGCAGAAACATTTAGCATTTAAGCGGTGCAAGAAGCCGCACTGAGAGCCAGGAGAAG
Organism: Psittacus erithacus; assembly: GCA_009867235.2. Classification (NCBI taxonomy): domain Eukaryota; kingdom Metazoa; phylum Chordata; class Aves; order Psittaciformes; family Psittacidae; genus Psittacus; species Psittacus erithacus. The sequence goes on along the minus strand of WYDI02025336.1, from coordinate 25,695 downwards.
AATAAATAGAGGCAAACAAGCAGAAGGGTATGTCTGGAGTGAGGACATCCTCCACCTTGACCCATAAATATATAATCACTACCGAAATAAATAAAACAGGACTGCAAGCCATGGGTTAGATCTGCATGGGGTTACTCTGCTTGAGAAATTTACCTGCAGAGTTGGAAAATTCCTGATGTAAGGAATGAACCCTCAGTTTAGTCAGAGATTTGCTTAACATGAAGGGATATTGGGGCAGCAGGACCCGCTCAATGCACCCCTTGCACACACAGGTGAGCAGTGGCAGAACACTCCTGCAGCGGACAGGATCAGACCCCACCACGTCCCTCCATGACCCATTTAGGGAGGAGCACATGGGAAACCCTCACATAACCATCATGTCCGAAGTGCTCCCAAGGAGCCACCAGGGATTTTGCCCGTTATCCCCCAAATATTCTCCTGGAGGAAATCTTGTAGCAAAATAAAAGCTGTCTTGCGACATTTCCACAGTTTTCCCACTTGAGCCCAGGCAGAAACAGTGCAGGAACCACCTTGCTCAGGGAAAGATGAGTGTTGTCTCGTGGTTAGAGCACAGGGTTCATGGTCAGGAGCTGTGGGTTCTCATTCCAGCTTTGCCACTGAATCATTTTGAGAGCTTCGCTGGTCACTTTGTATTAGAACCAGTTAGTAATTTTCCGTTGGGATGATTTTCTGATGGAAAACACTTCTACAAAACCAAAATCTGGGTGAAAATCAACTTTCCATTGGGAATACCTTGTGCCTAGGCGGGGTGGGAAAGGACATCAGACCCAAACTGAATTATTTGGAGTTTTCTCGCATTAATCCAAATGTTTTGCATTGAATAGATAGATTTTTTTTAAGAAATACCACCCTCCCGACTGGAATTCCAAGTCAGCTCCATGCGCAGTGGGAGTGTGTGCTCTCATGCTCTGCTGTGCTCCCGGGAGGTCTGCGCCTCCTGTAGTGGGATGCAGATTTCTCTCTTGTGAGATGTGCACACCCCAGTCTGAGTCAGACCAGTCCAGGCATGCGGGCACCTGGCCCATGAGAACAAATTGTAGTATAAGGCTACCACGCTGACCAAGGAAGTACACCACAGAGAATAAGTATAGAGTTCAGAGACACAAACAAGCTGTTTCACGTTAGCTGGGTGACCCAAAACAAAGTACTGTGACTATGGATATACTCAAGTGCTCATTTCAACTGCAAAGCAGTAAAATGAAGCGCAGAGAAATGGACCTAGATGTGTTTCTGCTTCCTCTGACCATCAAATCCTATAAGCCCTTTCATAGAGCTCTGGTTAATAGCTCTTGCTCTTCACCCTCCCAACTACCTCCCTTCTTCGCTGTTTTGTTCCAGACTCCTATTCCTCTGTGCATTAAAAACAAATTACATTACTTCTGTCTTCATCTACTCAGATTGCTGACACTTTCTTTTCATATAAATAATACTTGTTCTCCTCCCACAGCATATTTGCAGACACATTTAAATCCCTTCTTAACTTTTGTTTTGCCAAGTTAAACATCAACCAGTTACAGTTTCTTTCGTAACAGCAAGTTTGGGGTTATCTAATAAGCTTTCTCTGCACTTGCTTCAGTCAGAATTCATCTTTTCTGAACATGAGGGATCATAGCCCAACACAATGTGTAATGTTCAAAACAACGTGACTTGTACTGCAGCAATAATAATTCTGTCTGTACCCTTTTAGTTACAGACAGGGATTTTGGCTTTTTTATGCCTACATCACATTAGTACCTTCATTTATACAGACATTTTTGCTCCAAGAAATAGAAAAAAATAGTTACCTGGCTGTAAATACAGACAAATGTATTAATTCTTACTACATTTTTCCATTTCATTACACTTCTTTAGCAATTAGATGGTTTCTTTCCAAGGAGGTGACAAATGAAGATATTCTCAAGTACAACTACAAGATCTCCAGCCTTCAAAATCAAAGTCCTGAAAATGCCTTTTTGTATACTGAAGGAATCAAAGTTTAGATTATCACATATTCCCAAGACCACGTGAGGCTTAATTCATTACTCCTTTGAAACATTCTGAAAGCTGAGGGTTAAGAGGTGTTATATTAGTGCAGAATAATGATGATTGATTAATTTGTGCTTTGTATCAGATGCAGGAAGGGTAGATATGAGTGCAGTGAATCCTGTATAATCTCAAAATCTTTCTATAAACCTGAAAATATCTCGTAGGTGAATGTAGTTTAATGGAACACAGCCACTTTTCTTTCTGCTTAGAGTGGGGCTGCTGTAGTTTTGCTTCAGATACTACTGCTTCAAATAAACCTCCCTTTTTTCCAAGATTCTGGTGAGATTCATTCAGTTCTACCCTTTTGCCTTTTCATTACAAAGTAACTAATGAAAATTCCATTTTAAACGTGCTTTCCCTGGGACAGGATCATTCTTTTTTTCATTACTAACAAAAGCCTGTATTTCAAGCTGTAAGCATACAACTCTACATAGTGTAAATCAGTGTTGCTCTGAGATGGCCCGCAGTCCTCTTCAGCAGCACTGCAGAACAATTTAGTGGCTTTAGATGACAGTTGGCATCTTTGAAATATTCTCTTTTGCAGAACTAGACTAAATGTGACACTTGCTGGAGAAGAAATCTTGCATAAATCTGTCTAAAAAGACTCAATCATATTACTTCACTAGCAGTGGTAACCTTTGGAGGCCAAAGTCCAGACAGGTTGAGAAATGGAACATGAGTACATAAAGGTGACAATTCCATTAACTGCAATCAAAGAGAGAGGTGAATGGTGACCTAAAGATAAATGACTTATTCTATAAAGAAAAGAAAATATGTGTGTGAAGGGGAAAGAGGCAGAATGAACATTTTCCAGCCTTGTCAAGGAAATAAAGACCCAGTCCCACTCCATTAAGATCAACGTAAAAACATCTCTCAGCTTCCCTGGCCCAGCGTTCCAGCCTCCTGTTGAACTGTTGTTTTAGGAGAGCACATGTACACAAGTGAGACACCCCAATAGAAAATGTCCTGCTGAATTGCCACCATAACCCTGCTGGAAATGCAAATACTGGGCCTAGCTTTGCAGTCAACAGGGCATTGTGCAAAAATAAGTGAGAAAATTGTTGGTATTTCTAAATCCCATGATTCAGGATTCTCAAACATAACAGAGAAGATGTCACAGTGCAGCAGGGTGCACTTCGACCGCAGAGGATGAACACAAACGGCTTTGGGGTGTTCTTTTGGGTCCCAAATCAGAAAGTCTGGGTATATGTTAATAACTGAAACTACCATCAGAGGGGGAAAAAAGTGTTCTTATGCAGGTTCAGCACCAAACTTCAGCATAGATAAAAACAAACTTTGGGGTGTATTCTCGTCCCGTACCCTTCAGTGAGGCTAAGAACAGCATAAGTAGCATCACTAAACAACTTCACATTACTTGAGTGTTTTCAGAAGAGGTGGAAGCTTAGAGAGTAGCCATGCTGGCCACTGAGCTTCTTTGCCACACTGGAAATAAAACCACAAAGGGATCTAATCTGTTACCTCTCAAATCTCTCCAAATTTAAGAGGAAAGTACAAATGAAGTAAAATCTATCTATATATACACAATCTCCTCTTCTTTTGCAGTTTTCCCACTTACACATGGCATTTTCAAGAATTTCTATGCAGAAAACTTCATCTAAATCCAATCCATGTAGCAAAACAATAGAAGCAGGTAAGAAATATGGTTTACTTACAGAAGCAGAAATAGATCTTTGAGCATTTTTACTTAGTATTGATTAACATAACAACTGAAGCGAAGAAGAGATTTATAAACGGTCATATAACGCATCCTTGCTTAGGCACCTGAGGGTGGTTTTCACTCTCATTTTTAGGAAGCAGTATAACACTGGTATACAAAATAGAAGCTGAGGAATACTCTGGATGAAACGTTTAATGAATCATTAGACTAGGACTATTTATTCAAACAAGGAAATAGGGAAGTAAACCCCAACTGAATACTATGCAACAACAAGAAGGGGGTTTTTTTGAGTGTACAGTAGGAAAAAAAGGAAATTTCCTTTGGGGAACTTTTTCTGGTTTTAAACAGAGATACTAAGTTACTCCTAGATACCAGAGCAGCCAAAAAGGGAAATCCCTGTTTTATGCCGCTGTAAATATAGCTAGAATAAGAATTCAGATTTTATCAATTTGTGACCCGTTTCCTTACGTTTTGGGCAGCTCACCTTTTAACACAAGAGTCAGAAGCCGATACAAACAAGCATGCAAGATCGCAGGCTCCACCAGAATTCCAGTGTGCTGCCCAGGGCCTGTTCCTGCCCGCCCTCTTGGCTGGATACCAATATTCTTTATTCTCAGGGGAGTCAGCCTTCCAAAAAACCACTTGGCACTTGAGTCAGGGCTGCTTTGTTTTCCTAACGTTCACGGCAGGCAGGATGTTTTCTGACCTGGTACCCAACAGTGGAGCATTCCAGACAGCACGGGTATTTTTCCTTCAAAACCACATTGCCAATGCCACAAGAGTAAGTGAATTTCTGTGACACAGTGTGATCCTGGGGGGGGAAATAGAATGACTTTGTTGCCATACAGTGATACACAAAAGGAAAATGCACGACTTGCCACCTTTACAAACCCCTTCTGTGGTGAGAATGCTGGCTCAAAGTCATGTCTTTATCAGCTGGTTCCCCTTTGGGAAGACTGCCTGATCTCCACAGAATAGGTGAAGAAGACATGCCCCCTCCCCCCCCATCCTCCCCAAGTGCTTGGCCAGAAATGAAGTCCAATGCTGCAGTGGTGCAGAGGAGGTGCTCAGTGGTCTTTGCACACATTGTTGCTGTACCCGTCCATGTTGCCAGCACGTGAAAATGTTCTGTTTGCTCCCCAGAACAGATTCTGTCTATAAACATACAGTGCAGGCACCCCTACAACTTTAGCATATGCCTTTAATCCTGGAAATATGAATTTATCATTAACATTTCTATTCAAGTAATTCCTGAGATCACTGGTGTTGAGGGCAACTACAGCTGTGCAGCCTTTGCCTTTGGAACAGAAACTACAATGGTGAGGACTGGACTTCTCCCTGACCAGAAGCAGATATACAGCACTGCTCTGCCCATCCTCCAAACCCAGAGGCAGATTAGCCAGAGACATCTTCCACCACAGCTCTACGCCAAAATCCAGAGGTGCAAAATCACCAAATCACGATCTGTTTGGCTGGAAATGAATTTCACAAGCCAAGCTGTGAAAATGCATGGAGCTCCTTAAATTTCACAATGCCTGACATCTCAGGAAAATAACTAACAGAGGTTAAATATTTTTTTGCAACATCCTGTCAAGCTTTTTTCCGCATTGACCAGCTCACGTGAAGTACTTTGTTACAGCGGCGATACATCACACAGTGCTGCCAAAATCTGCTCAGCACATAGAAGGCTTGAAGAAGGCTCAGCCACACTTCAACCAGCGCGAGTTGCCATGCCTGGGACTTCCTACAAAAGGCACATCCTCTTTTGCCCTTTGAATTCCCAAACGAGTGAACACACTCCTGTGAGGCACAGTACCATCAGCATCTGTTAACTCGTAAAAAATATAATTGCCTGCTCTCCAAGGGTGATTGTTAACTGGAATCTGTACTTCCCAGATTATAAACAACACACAGCCTTTCTCCTAAACTCATTGCAAAACATGCAAATGATGCTCTAAAGCCAGCACTGTAATCCTTTACGATCTGAAATTGAACAGGGACTCATTCAATTACATAAAAAGAAGTTTGTGGGCTGTTGAGCCACCTGCAAATCATACACAAATAAACCAAACACCACTAAACCGGGAATAAAATCACCATATATGTAGCTAGTTCCTATAGCAGTTAGGCTTTCATGCTCTGTATACAACCCAAAACAAACTGTCTGCTTATAATTAAAATAAGATACTGTTTCCAAAAGTCTTGCCTCTAGGGAGATAGTTTCTACCACAGGGCAGATTCAGCCCTGGTGTAGTATTTCTGATTTTCATGGAATTACACCAGTGAAGAATTTGGCCCAACGTCTTACCCACACTGATGCAATTCAAGTTTTAAGGCACAGTTATGGGGTTTCCTCCTAAGTCAAGCCAAGTTTCTGGAACAAGGGAAGTCTGTAAAAGAAACCATTGGAGGGGTGTTTTAGTCTCGCATTTAGGAATATTCACATGGTAGAACACGTCACGGGATTTAGTTTGTACGTCTTACATGTTAGAATTCCTTCCTTTTATATCTTTCCTTACAGACACATTGCCAGTAGGTAGTCACAGCAAAAGAGAATAAAACCCCAAGAAATATAATGAAACAATTATAGACAACCGTGAGTAGAAAGACATTTGAGGATCCAGTTAATTCTGCTTCGTCTTTGTTATACACATCTATTTCCCAAACCTAATATATTGCCTGAGCTTGTAATATATGATTAACAGAATGTCTGCACCACTCAGGGCTCTGGAGAAAAATGTAAGGTGCTAATTGCCCAACATTTTAGGTAACTTTAAATATTTTGGGCATGAGTGTGCTCACACAGTGCTTTGAATTTCTGCTTTGCATGACAGATGGAAATGGGAATATGCACACTGATGCCCTCACTGATATTGAAAACTTCTGACTTCAGTGCAGAATCAGAAACAAAGAGCTATAACACTTCCCTCCTCCTGGAGCTAACCTGGTCTTCCCTAAAATCATGCAGCTTCATAGGTCATGGCCCAGAAAACAGGAGTTTCCCCAGCTCTTCCTACAGTGCTACACGTACCAGGCACCATGATGGGGGGCAGGTTGCAGGCAGTGGAAATGTGATGCTGCCAGAGGTCAGAGTGGGAGATTATTCCATTCCCTCTGCAGTTGTCTGAGCTGCCCAAACAGCACAAAGCAGATGCCTTGGTTCTTAAGGCTTCCTGAGAAAATCAACACTGTTTCAAAGCCATACCAGAACCAAAACTATGAAAAAATGAATCAAGCCTGGGTCAAGAGAGATGGAGGATGCAATAGTTTTTGACAGCAGTGAACCCAATGTTGAGCTCTCTTATGAGTCAGAATATTCAGCACATCACATCAAAAACTTCTCTTGACTATTGACATAATATTGACATAAAGAAAGACCACAGAAAAGAACAATCAGAGGTACATTTTACATTACCTACTTGCATTCTTGCACTGATCTGACAACCATAAAGCGTTAGGATAAATCAAGTGGAGCAAATACTATCAGTAAGTTAAAACATATCTTGAAATATGTGTCCACAAGTTAAAAAACCTTTTGGCACAGAAGAAAGCTGCAGTTCAGAGTTTCTTCCTTTGTTAAGCACAAGCAGCAGACTGAAACTTCTTCAAGTATTCTTTAAAATCACATCCTTTGGATTGAAATCAAAACCTTTGGATTTTCCAGTTTGTCTTTCTGAAGCAATGATAAAACCATCACAGGCTTAATCAGCTTTTTGAATCAGTCTGAAAAACTGGAGGTGAAATAAAAAGCAAGACGCACCAGAAATGTCCAGGAATACTGGACATTCTGCCATTCCTGCCAGCCACAGTTAGCACACAACTAGATAAAAAGTGAGATTAGAAGCTGAGGAAGGAAATAAATGGTAATTGCACACTTATGTCTGATTGTTTCAAAAGTAGGAGGAGTATGAGACTCCAACTTACATATGAGTACGTAACTCCACCCTCTGCAAGATTGCTGGGATTGTTGCTCATGAGTGTGATCCAAACACGAGATTGTTACCTACGCTATGTTGCAATCATGGAAATACGATGGGATGTTCTAATTGACGCCTTGTCCTCATCATTGTGATGTACACTGAAAAGTCGTCATCATGTTGGGAGATGCAGGACTGGAAAGTTAGGATGGCAGATAATTATTCCACGGACTGCAAACATTTCCCTTTATGGAATCCCAGCCATTGAGGGTCAACAGCTAAGAAGCAAGCCCATTTGCACAACTCCACCTGCTAGAGCTACGTGTGGTTGCTGAGAGCCCAGGGACCTCAAATTAAAACTGTATCAGGGCAAAAGAAGGAGCCTAATGTACAGCAGTTACAATATATGGAGGCTTTGGGGGTTTTGGAACATCAAACGTTTCAGAGTACAAAATATTTGCAATTTGGTATTGCAAGCATTTTCCCTTCTCACTGGAAGGTTAATTTATCATAGAGGAATACATGGCACTTGGACAGTATCACAGGATGGTCATGTTCTTCCTGCATTAACTTATACTCAAGCACAAGGAAATCGGTGTCACCAGTGGTGAGGGTTGTCTTTGTTAGATTGTTATCTCATATCATGTATAGACTCACAGAATATCTCAAGTTGGAAGTGACCCATGAGGACATACTCCTATTAAAGGGAACCAATTCAGAGACTGAGAATAAGGCTAAAGATCTCAGTGGTATTTTTGGCCTTTAAATCATGGCCTTTTCAAGGTAATCTGTATTTTAGTAATGGCCCATAATATTATCTTCATTTGTAACCTGTTGCCTTATTTATTCCACAGAACTATGCACAGAGCCCATGACCACAGAGGCTTACTGACTGCAGCTCCTCCCAGCTTAACTTTCAGCAATCCATCCCAGCCATTTGCAGCTTGTGCAGCATGCAGAAACCCACACTGGTACTCTGGATTGAGCAACGATGTTCTGATTACACCCACTCAATGTCCTTTACATTGGGTAACAGGAAACCAGGGGATGAAACGAGCTATTACTTTCAGTTTCTAAGGTCCTGAATCTGTAAGCTGTAGTTCTAGGGGGGTATCTGCTCTTTGACAACACTTCCTATATTATGTTTCAGCCAGGAAGATGGATGTACCTTAGTTAAAGTGAGTCATTCCCTGAACCTAGGCCAAACTTCGAAGCAAATCTGGGCCAGTTGACAGCCTCAGGAGGAAACCTGGGTTTTGCATGAATTAGATGTGAAAATAAGCAGAGCCTGACTGACATCTTCTCTGAATTCCAACTGTAAGGGTAAAACCCAGCAGCCATGAGCCTCAGGCATGACAAAAATGAGGAGGGGAAAATGAGGCTTCCTGTCTCCCCTCCAAGAGCCAGAGACACGTTACTCAGAACGTAGGGTAAATTGTTAATTATGTATACACTAATTAAGCACTGTTTATAGAATGTCTTACATATGTAAATTGCTGTAAATACGCTTACATTTTTCCTGCAGTCTCCAATTAAACCAACTTTCATTATAGAGCAAAACAATTCCATACCAACTTGTTACACCAGTTCTTTAGCCAGGCAGCTTTTTAGATAATGGTCCCGGCTCAGACTGCACGATTGTATTTCTCTGTGGAGCTTTCTGTCCTGGTTTGTAGTTGTTTTAATTCCATCACAGATCACATTCTGTTTAATGATAATTTGATTTTGCATCACAAGACCCAGATGTACATTAGGGGGTCACAACCTTTCCATTTATCTCTTAAAGTAACTATTTTTTCCCCAAGTTCCATCAGGTTAAAACAGTTAGCAATTTTTCTCCTTGAAGTGTCCCTTCAGCTTGGCCAAGATATATAATAGATCAGTGTAGCTACAAATGCATTACAACATTAGTCATCAATTAGTTTTAAACCATCGCTGCAATATATCATTTATCTCGCTTGCTGTAGCACTATTGTGAACATTTAATTTTTTAAAGGCATCTTGATTTTTTAACCTGATGGCTGCAGCCCCTTTTGTCTCCTGCGCAGACATCTCCTTAAGGAACAATAAAAATTAGATTTGTTTGACCTGCACTCAGGGTTCGTTTAAGCGAGATGGATTTTAATTGCTCTGCCCAGTCTACCAGACAGCTTTTATGTAATATTCCAGACATTTACGCACCGTCTTTTCCCTTGCTGTAAGCAGGTGTGTGTGCCCACAAATGCCTGTAAAGCAGCTCTTACAATTCACTTCACATCTCTGACAATCCTCTGGGAAATTGCTTACTCTGAGATATCATTGGCATCAAATTAAGGGCTCCTGTCATTGCCACTTCTCTCCTCCTAATACCATTTTCTTTTGTCTTTGAGATTTATCTTTCTGGGTGGCTAATTCCAAAAGGACTTTGCTGAGGACTGTGTTCCTTGTGCTTGGGTTGTCATCACACAACGCAGATGACTCACCTCTGCATCTCCCAACAGTAAGAACGTGTACAGAGCCTCACCTGTCTCTCCCCAAATCCCCATTGTCCTTCTATCATTTGCAATACGTTTGACTTAGATGAATGATTCTAAAAGGTTCATGTGTAAGACAACTAAGACTGAGAGAAGCACATCTATGCCACAGTCGTTCAGTATCTTGAAGGATCTCTAACTTCAATTAGCAAGTCACGCGAGCAAGTTATCACAGCATTGACTCAGAGCCCGAAACAAACACACTGGCTTCTCTGCCAGCTGGGAGTAGAGGCAAAATGAGCTCACGTTTGCCCACAATGAACCTTATTTGCTCCAGCTGCTCCATCAGGGAGAGGAGAACCTCACGCAGAGCTCTCTCCCTGCTGACTCTCTTCCACGGGTGATACAATCTGAAGATGAGGTCCTCTCTTTTCCCTCCCCTTCCTAAAAAGGAAGATTTGGCTGTCCTGTGAGTTACCAAATCAGCACGAAAATATGGGCCTCCTAAGCAGTTATTTGTGCTTACAGCTGGTTCTGGTCTCCTCTCTGTTGGACACACAGATGTACTTAATTGCCATTTGTGCTGGATGCCTATTAAAAGAGCAAATCTGCAAGTGAGGAGGGTCTCTTCTACCATGTCAATGGAAGCGAAATACGTAAATCTCCTGCATGCTGAGGGTGAATGTATGCTTAAAATGCTTGGGAGAACAGCTGTGAAAAAGAATAAGCAGTTTGTGTTCTGCTGCAAAGTGTCACTGATCCAACATGCAAAGCTGATCCTCATGTAGTATATTGTGCTTACTCCATTACACTGCCTGCTGCTTCCATGTGGGGGTAATTCCAAATACACAGCTTTTCAGACAGCACAAAGAAAGGGACAAACCTGGCTTCTTCCACGACAGTGTAACCCGCATGGTTCACAGCAGCAAGGGACCACTGGGTTGGAAAGAACAATTCCAGTTAGGAGGCCCCATGCAGTGAGCGGAGGTGGGGTTGATGGTGAGCCACGGGGAGCTGTGGAGGAGCTGGGGGAACTGCCTGTCTTTCCCAGTCTGGGAAACCATAAGAGGGATTGGTATAGCTTTTCTTAGCGCCACTATTTTCCTCCCCTTTTATCTGGCAGTAGTGAGTCCCAGTCACTCAAGAGACATCCTGGAGTGAGACTGGGATGTGATGAGAGGTGAATCACAAAACATCTAAACAATATTAAGGGTTCCGTTGTGGAAGGAAGTCCCATTTCTTTTCCTTAGAACCCAGCAGAATTGCACCCTTTACCAAAACCCACAGTCCAACTTCAAAGTGCAAAGTACAACTGCCCAGTCAAGGGCCTTGTCTTCCACCCGCCCTGTGTGAGCCAGCACCTGAGCCCCATGGTAAACTGCACAGAGGGTTTCCCTCTGGTCAAGAAAGAGAAGCAGCAGAATGTTAGATGTTGCTTATGGCATCAGTGGAAGAAATTCAGATGCTACACTGAGAGAAGCCTTAGAAGACTTGTACATGATACAGTAACAGCAGTGACATCAGGAAAGAGATGGGAGGTCCAATGTACTTTTCATATGAACACGTAATTCTTGAACTGATATTCCGTATATCCATCAATAACGCACACCAGTGTTTTTCATTTCCCTCACAGAAGCACTGAAAATCAGAACACATTTATTTAGTACCAAACAAAATGAGAAATAAGAGCAGGCTTCAACACTCAAATACACATTTCTAAACCTCCGTGGACCAGATGCAGCAGAGCCGGAACACTCAACAGCTGTAATGTGCACCGAGGAGTCACATTTGTTCAAGAAAAGTCACATTACTTACATTAACTGGATGCATCCAGCTCATCCTGAGTCCACTTAAGCCTTGGCAAATCTCTAGCTCCAAGGCATAATGAAAGTATTAATATAGATATTCCTTTATATTATCCCATTTACATAACGACTCCCACCTTTGCAACCTAATAGTTACTCTTTGGAACACAGAGAACTATTGACTCATATCTGGACCAGGATGCCAAAACCTCCTAAATTTAGAGATGCTTGGAATGAAAGAGTTTGGTTCAGGCCCATCCACAACAGCAAATTAAACACAAGCCATCATCTGTGCGAGCGACATTTTCAGCATGTCCTGGGCCTGGCGGGAGCTGGAATTCCTTCTCCCAGTAAGATTTACAGAATCTGCACATTGAAAAGCACTGAGGTAAACCATGCTCTGAGGGCCAAGTGCATAAATTAGACCTGTCCCCTCCCTTCAGTAAATTACATATCTACACGCTGTAGGTTGGCTAACTGTGCTTTTGGCAAGCTGGGCGAGTCTGTGTGAGTGCCTGTTAACAGAAGGGGAGTTTGTGTCATACTCATGCATTTACATTCTCTTTTCGAAGGCTCTGCTGCAAGGAATATGTTGTACATCATTTTTTCCCTCCATTCACATCAGATACTAGATTAAACAGACAGAAAAAAAATGTAATATTAAAAGTGTTGGCACATATTGCACTTTCTCAGCAGAAACTGTGTCACTTGTACATTGCTTTGGTTTAAATTACATAGGTCAAGTTAAGGGCAGCAAGAAGTGCTGGGTTAGCATCTTCAGAGACCGAGGTCCTCTCCTCATCCACAGAACAAGATCTCCTCATTCAGATCAAGAGATGTCAATTAAAGCTTCATGCACAACACTTCTTCCTTGGAAGGCAGTTAGATTTCCTCAGTGCTCACCTGTTTCTTGAGCCCTCATCCACTTATATGGCAAAACAAACTGACCAGTTGGCATGACGATAAGGGGACTGACACTCTCAAAGTGCTTCTTTAAACACTGTCAAGATTTTTATGAGCTGCATATTTGCAGTAGTCCATGTACCTGTGAAATGACTGAATCACCATCTTCCATGTGTCAAAATGATGCCATTTCTGGGCTGTTCTATCTTCCTCCCACAGATTTGCCACATTTTAGGTAGAATGCATGGCCTAAAAACCCAAATACGTGCTGCAGCTCAGACTGGCTCTTGGTGACTTCTAAAAATGTAACGCAGTGAATGGCACTAGGAAACCCACACACTATCCCAAGGGATGAAGCTTGCACTCCAGCCTTTCAGCCTTCCAAACTGGATTACCTGAGTGAAGCTTTACTCTATGACCTGAAGAACTAGTAGACTTTTTTCTAATTGAAGGCTGAAAGCCTCGGATAATCAGATGACATGAGAACTGGGGCTTTGTGAGGAGTGGAAAACATGGAATGATTTCGGGTTAAATCACAAAAGAACTGAATACTGTGCATACATCTTCTCCTGAATTTCCAGTTAATTCATCCTCTTGGCAGGATTCTCACTCAGCCGAGCTCTCCTCTTGCAAAATTCCTTAGTATCCCATTTTCCAGGCTGCTTGATATCTCTGCTCCTCCTTAACTTCTTTCCAGAAGGTCTTTCCATAGAACCATGTCATTCCAGCACTGTGGCACCCCTCAGTGTCCCTCTGAGCAACTGGAAGATCGCTACTTCTTTGCACAATCTGTTCAGGCTCTTCCTACCATGTCTTCAGCCATTCCCAGTGTCTTCTGTGCAGGGTGAGGGAGATGAACAGCAGAAGCAGTTGCAGGAATGCATGGACAGAAGGTCAAAGCTCAGTTCCTTCTCTTAAATCCCCTGTGTTCACCTCTTAGCAAACAGAACTGTTCCAGAAATGAGATCCAGAAATTATTTCATTCCAGAAATGAAAGTTGCAGGAAAGGTTTCCCCTCCTTCCAATTCTTTCCAAATTAAATCCCAGAAAACAAACTGTTAGGGGCTGAGTTGGCAGCAGGGAGGAACTATGTGTCTGTCTCCCAGAGCATTCTGTCCTCTCCTTCTGGCACTGCACGTTCAGCCCCTGCGCTGGACATGGCCACTGGCTGGGAGGTGGATTTACCTGAAGAGGGAAAGAAAGTGATGACAAATAAAGTTCCCTTTTCCAGTTACCTGTTAGCATGCAACAAGAGGAGATGGGGAATCACTCAGTGAATCCTCTCCGCGCACCACTGGAGTATCCAGCCCTGCTACGCTGTGCTGTGCTGGCCCACCAGTAGCAGAAGCCCAGGGGCAAAGCTGACAGCACCTTAGGGGCAAGTCTGTTTCTTTGGTGTTGATAGGAGACCAATCCCAGAGCACCAGCCCCAATTCCAGCAGCTCCCTCCTTGGCTTTTCCTCCTGTTTCCTCCTGTGCCTCATCTACAGAATGAGATCTGCTGCTTCACAGTCCCTTTCCTCCTCTGCTTCATTAACAGCCCCCAAAACACAAGCTTGAATGCAATTCCCAGACACGTGGCTCTGAAGACTCTCTCCAATGTGCACGCAGTTTAAAAGAAATACTTTCTCTTATGCCATTCTGTCCTATGGGAATTTATTATTGGGAAATAACAGAACTCATAGCAACTACAGCAAACTCATGGTGGGAAGTCCAACAATACTGCAGTATTCAGTGCTCGGAGTAATCTCCTTTGCTATGATTTAGCAGAAATGTGCCTGGCATGGCCTGAATAGAACAGAATGATCTTTTGAGCAACACTGCAGAAACTGCTGCTATAAAGTTATGCAAATTCCAGAAATTCTGTTTCTGTAACTGAAGATTTTCCGGGAGAGAACACACAGAGGAGACAGTCATGGGCTTTAGACTGAACCAGAACCGGGAAATCCAGAGTCTAATCCCAGCTCCACTCGCAGGCAGGAACTTTGGCTCCCTTGGCTTCCACTTTCCATCATAAGACCAAAACAATGATAATAAAAATCACAATGAAAGCAATTGGGAAATATTTGCATAATTATTTAGCATGCATCTGCATGCTTTGCATGTAAAACAAGGGATTGTGCCTCTACCCACAATCTCAGGACAGATAGGGAAGTAGAAAGTGGGTAGGAGAATGGGAACAAAACCTAATACATGTAGACGCAAATTCAGTTCCATGTTAAAACAAGGCAAAATGTGTATTTAAGAGAGGCTAAATACACAAAGAATCAGAGCAAAAAGTCAGGGAGTTCATAGTGGTAACATAGGCTATGACACAGAAGGAAGCATGGAAATAATTGTGGAAGAAGCTGGTAAAGGGGTGGACTGGGCTGGAAATACCAGTAGAGCTGAAGGCAGTATCGTGACAGGTGTACAAATGATGATGATGATGATAAATACATTTTCAGTTTGGGCAGTGATGAAGCGTGAGTCCTGCTGACTAAGGGTGAAACAGCCCAGACAGTGACTGTGAGATTCTGCTGCTCCAGGGCAAGAAGCATTGGAGTGCATCTAAACCAAGGCCTTGGAAATAACGCAACCTCTGTGAGCGCTATCTGTGGATCTCAGCCACTGCCAAAGCGGTGCTCAGAGCCAAGCACCTGCCTGAGGAAGATATTGCTCCACAGCTCTTTGATACGGCACATTTACCAGCAGGTTCAACCAGTAATTCATTGAAACGTGCAGTCAAGTCAATAGGCCAAACCCATGTGGGAATAACTGTGAGTCACATCGTTGCAGGAGTGGCATCCCTGCCTTAAGCCCATCCCAGAGCTGTTCCCATGGCATCTCATGAGGGTCTGCCACAGCTCAAGTTCTTCATCTGAAATATCCAGCTCTACCTCATATGGGACATTTACTGCTTTGATCTTTAGACCCCACTTTGTATGGACATGCCAGATGAGGTATCCTAAACACCCAGACATCCGCAGAGACAGAAATACCAACAGGAATTAATGCAGAGAGATGTCACCTTGGCGAATCTCACTTGCTGTGTCCTTTGTGCTTTGGCAACTTTCAGCTGAGGCTGGTTGTATGATTTGTTGAATTAGAATCAGGGACAGGCTGATTCAAGAACACAGATATGGAGGTAAAGAGGATCTGGGGTTTTCATGCTCAATGAAGTAAAATGATAATCACCTATTAAGAGAAAAATAGGTGATAGATGCCTCTGGCTGTAAAATTCTTAAGAGCATCAAGAGCTACAGGTTACAAAGAAGAGACATAAAGAACAGATTAATCCAACCATGGGAAAACAGCAAGAAAAGCAGCTGGTTCAGATATTCGTATTGACAAAACTCTGGCTAGCTCCCAAATATACCCTTCCCATCCAGAAGTAATTTGGGCTTGAAAGAAGCATAAACATCCCTTATCATTCCGTATCATTAATTGCCCTTTCTACTTGGTGTCCAAATGCCAGAACATTAGCATCTGAATTCAAATACAATGTGGTCCTTATCATCGGAAAGTAACTACACCCTTTGCCTCACAGAACACTCCTTGGGGGTCATGTGGAGAGAAGCATGACTTGCCATATGGAAAACATCAGTCAAAATACAGTATTTTTATCTTATATTAAGAGTAATTCACAATCTTCCACTGGTGCTTGCCATAAAACCAAGGAAAAGTGAGGTTGTTTAAGCACTGTCTGGTCTCAGAGATTGTGAGTGGATGTCCATCCAGTTTCGCTGCAGTCTGGTGTAGTCTTTCTCATTGCAAAATGCACATTTAGCCATCTACGAATTCCATAGATGTTTTTAGTAAAAGGGACCTTGTGCTACTGAAGGAGAACATGAGCCAAAGATGTTCTATTATCCATATCCTATTAAAGGTCAGACAGAGCTCTTACCTCAGTGCTATAATGTGACCAGAAACTTAATTGAAACTATAAGAAAAGGTTATTAATAAAAAGATGAAGCCACAGTAAATTTAATACAGCTCACAGAAGGACTTTTGCTAGAAAGAGAAGGTTATATAGACAGATAGGCCTTTAATTAAGGTGTATTGCTGGGTTAAGTGTAAATTTTCCAAGCAAGCATGAAGATAGAAAATTGGTAATTGCTTCCAATTTATATTATAAAAATCAGTCATATTCATTTCACTTCCTGTGACAGCCTTACTTAATTCTAAGGTTCATTCACTTAATTGAAAGGGAGAATTCTTTGAGTAAAAACATCAGGAACTGAAGAGAGAGACAGACAGACTGCGAGAATTGAACGACCAGCACTTTAAATGAAATCATTAAAGTCCCTCGTCCAAGATTCTCAATAGATTCATGTTTGCTGTCCTCAAGGGATATTTATTACCAAAGCTGAGTAGGAAAAGATTGGAAATTATATCACAAAAAAGTCTCTAATGGCCTTCTTGAAAACTGAATGTGAAGAACTCCCTGTTTCTGTTCCTACCATCATTTTTCCATGGCTCACAATTAGTGCAAACTAGAAACTCTGATATTTCTCTCTCTGAACACCTCTTGTAACAATGGTGTAAGTTGGTGAAGTGTAGCCAAAAGGTACACATGTGTAGAAACTAAATCTGCTTCCACCATATTCTCATCTTATACATGTTCACAACCAAGTTACAGGGGGGAGTATGCTCAAAGACTGTTGTAAGTATTCATGCAACTCTCTGTATAGATCAGCCTCAGAAAAAAGCCTCACTAAACTGATGAGTCTTTGTGGACTTGGAAGTTATCCAGTTAGTGATAAGGAAACAATAGGTGGCGGAGTAAGTGGTAAATAACAGGCAGTAATGATAAGAGCTGACATTTAAAAGTAATAGTCCTGGAGAATACAAGTAATCCACAAGACTAAATATCAGGATCACTTGTTGGCTGCTATTGAATAACAAATCTACATCTCTCTTGCAGGTAAATTTGCCTTTAAAAAGAAGATTCTGAGGGGGTTTGTTTAGAATTTCAGTGTAAATATTCACACAGCTTCAGTTACATTAGAATCACAGAATGGTTTGGGTTGGGAAGGACCTTAAGATCATCCAGTTCCAACCCCCTGCCATGGACAGGGACAACTCACACTAGACCATGTCACCCAAGGCTCTCTCCAACCTGGCCTTGAACACTGCCAGGGTTGGGGCATTTACCACTTCTTTGGGCAACCTGCTCCAGTGTCTTACCACATCTCGACAACTGCCTGCTCTCCTTCCCCTGACTTCCAGCTGGTTCCACAATGACTGTTACTGGAGAAGAGATATAATTCTGTAATTATAATCAAGCAAGGTGCTCTAAATTTTAATCTGCCAAAGCATAAATCAAAATAAGTGCCTTATGAATACATTCCTGGCATGGGCAACTGGGTTCTGCTGCAGACAAATGCATCAGCAGCATTGTGCCCAAGTCTTTCTGGGATCCATTTAAGCAACCAGTTGAAAAGGATCCATAGCAGAAAAAGGATCATAAAGTGAGAAAAGCTGAGGCAAGGACAATGATAAGTAGCAGAGAGCTAAATCTGCCTGTCAAAAGTCAAATGATGTTAAAGAAATTACTCTATGGATGGTTTTGGTCTACGTGTCTGATTTCTGGAGGGAAGTAACAAGGGATATTCCTCCATCAATGGATATAAAGAGAAGGTTAAAATATCTTGGTGCTAATCATTCAGCAAATAGAAAATAATCATGTTGTGAAAGTATTTAATGCTTTCCATTTTCAAAGTGATAAGCAAGCTTTAACTAATGGAACAGCAAGGTTAATGAAAAGCTCAGATGCTGGGTTGCTAATAGAAACAGTAATAGATTGAATGAATTATCCTAAAACAATTCAAGATAAAAACACCAAAACGTGCCTATATTCACCTGAAAGGAATGAGAGCTCAATACGTCGAGAATATTAAAGCTAGCAACAATACATTTCTATCTGTCAGCGGGAGGAGAAGATAGAGCCCCAAAAAGCCCAGGGAGGATTAGGGAGAACAGTAGACAATCGACAGTGAAACAGAGACAAAGCTGGGAACAGAACTATAAAGTGCTTGAGGAAATCCCTAAATCCGTTGGTATTAAAGCATTTACAATGACTTTTCAATTTCGTGACCAGCCTCACTATCAGGAGAGTTCTGTCATTTATGGCGGTGGAAGCAGGATCAGGTCTTTAAGTCAGTAAGTTAAAAAAGCTTTAGTGATGTTTGAAGTAGAAACACACTTATGGTGATTTGCTTAGGGACGATACAGCTCACGGCTACTAGTATGCCTTAGCTGTGCCCACAGAAACAAGTTAAAGCAAGGTAAGAACTGAACCACTGAAATAACCCAAGTACAAAACCAAACTGAAACAAAACCCAGAGGGATGTCTGTTCTCTTTATCCCAGATTATTTCCATGATCCAATTTAAATCCCAGCTCCACATACAGTTGGGCTGGCAGCAAAAGGGATGGTAACCAACAGCATGAGGGCAGAAATGAACTTCCAAGAGTAGAAGGAACTTCTTAGAGTGTTTTTATTGTTTTGCTTTTATTT
Organism: Psittacus erithacus; assembly: GCA_009867235.2. Taxonomy (NCBI): domain Eukaryota; kingdom Metazoa; phylum Chordata; class Aves; order Psittaciformes; family Psittacidae; genus Psittacus; species Psittacus erithacus. The sequence goes on along the minus strand of WYDI02025336.1, from coordinate 6,392 downwards.
TCAGTAAATGTAAAATAAGCTGCGTCCAGGAAAGGAGAACCAAGTTAACTTCCATTTTCCAAGGAACATCCAGGCACTTATCACAGGCTTCCCAGAATGTTGTGTGTTTTCACCATACCTCACTCTTCTCACTAACTCTGAGAGGGAAGAGCAAGCATATTCATTTGGCACTACAAATCAGTTCTGATAAACCTCCACATTTCCTAGGAATTAAGCCCTTAAAAGAACTTCTGTGGTATATGAAATAGAGCAAGATGTGAAAGACTGGCAAAAGCTGAAGAAATATACTGGAACCTCTCTTTGCTTTCAGTAAGCCCAGGGGCTAGATAAAGTGTAAGAAGAAGGGAACGAAACTGTGTTATCCAGGGAAAAAATATCCAGGATTCTTGGCCAGCGGGACAGACCCAGGCATGTTTAACTGGAAGCATCCCCTGTCCTGCTCCATACCAGTTTCTGCTTCTGCCAATAAATTAAGAGTTCTTGCATCACATCTCTATTGTGCAGTGGTTCTAAAAGGACACAGCATACATAGAAAAATATAGCCATTAAGATCAGCTTCATTGCTCCCTCTTCTGTATATGACATCTCTGCTACTCAATTGTTTTCCTTGTTCCGTGCTCTGAAGAAGCCATGGAGCTTTGCATCCCAGTGCTCAGCCAGACACAAGAAGGTACTGCCAACCCATCTGGTCCAGGCACCATCTCTCAACATCCTTTCCCCATCCCCGCTCCTGCCATTTCTGTATCTTTGTGCCTTTTCATTTGGATCATTCTCTTTAATTTTTAAACCTGGGGGTGGCACCTTTTTCTCTAAAGCCCTCTGAAAAGCATCTTTCCTCATGAAGAATCACCCAATTAGCCATCATGCTGCATTTCTTCTTAGAGAGGGATGAACTCATTGTTCTTTAGTTTCATAAGCACTGAGACAAAAGAAACCTACTTCCCACTCTGCCTTTACCATGTGGACTCTGATACAAGAGAATAACAGACTCCCACCTACATCCTGGTCATGAGTCTGGTTTCCTTAGAAAACTTGCCTAAAATAATTCTAGCAGCACTTATCTTCATGAACAAAAATGTGATGTTGACCATTCCCATGGCAGGGGGTTGGAACTAGATGAGCTTTAAGGTCCCTTCCAACCAAAGCATTCTGTGATTGATTCTATGTTGAAAAGTCTTTGTAACCATTCAGGTCAGTCCATCTAGCACATTCTTTTCGGAGAAAGCTGAGCACAGTAACTAAAGCAAGATAAAAAGAAAATCTGGCAAAGAACAAGCCAGCAACAAGGCACAATTGCCTAAAATAAGGACACAACTCATGAAAAGCTTAGATCTTCCTCCTGACGCATCTTTCTCTTTGACTGACCAATGTTGTGGGTCTTGAGGGATTTATTTCTCATTGAAGAAGTTACAGTATATTCACTTCTTTTTCACCAGTCCTGTTCATAAAACAATGATTTTCCAGGTTTCACAATCTACTATAGGAAGAAAAAAGAAGTTTCCAAATTCAACTATTACTCAACACTAAGCAATATGGTAATAAATCGTAAAATGCTGTCTTTGTTAGGACCCAGCCCAAAGCCCTGCAATGTCTATGGGAAGATTTCAGTCAGGCTTATCAGTCCTCAGCTATTAGTTCAGACTGCAATGTTGATAGTGCAAAGGGAAATAACTGGGTCTTCACTTGGCCTTTTCACAAACAAGTGTCAGCAACATCAGTGAGAATCACAGGCATGGGTGAAAAGCAAGTACTCTGTCTACATCAGCTTATGTAGCAGACATGGTACCTAGGACAATGCACTCAGTCTACTGCCACTCAGCCTAACTGCTTTTAACAAATAACAATCTGCAAGCACCAGAATGGCAAACATCACTGAGTGATACAACAGCAGGAATAGGCCCAACATACAAGCTGAAACCAGGGCCAGGCAGGACCCTTTCGCTTTCTCTCTAGCTCTGCTGATCCCTTCTCCCTTCAAATAATGAGTTTTATTCCAGAAATACATATTCATCAATCTTCTGGAAAAACTTCTACTAAACCTTTTCACCATATTCCGGTATTTAAAGGGTGGCTACAAAGAAGGTGGAGATTCCCTTTTTACAAGGAGTTACATGGAAAAGATGAGGGGTGATGGGCACAAGTTACTCCTGGGGAGATTCCAACTGGACACAAGAGGAAAATGTTTCCCAATGAGAACAATTAGCCATCGGAATAATCCCGGGGAAGTGGTGGATCCCCCAGCATTTGACACTTTAAGATGCAGATGGACAGGGTGTTGGGACATCTAGTCTAGGTCATGCTTTGCCTACAAAGGTCGGACCAGATGATCGTTAAGGTTCCTTCCAATGTGGTATTCTATAATTCTGTGGTCCTACACTGTGCCCTAAGCCCTTCCATTTTGGTCTGCTTCAGCCCTTACCACCCCAGCTATATTTATTTCACTTCAACCTCTTAGGATCCAAAAAGGGGTAAGTGTGGCCATCAGAGAGAAGGCCTTAAAACAACCTTAATCTTCATTGTCCATAGGCTGCTTTAGGCAAAGGAGATCATGTCCAGCTCTTATGCATGTGTGTGTGTATAGAATAGTTTGGATTGCAAGGGACATAATGCTATTTCCTAAACTTCTAGCCCTGTTAGTATTAGAATGCTCTGAAACTGAAAGGCAGGGGTGATTTACATGGTCACCACCATGCTAAAAGATAACACTATGTAAGTGGTTGTATGCTCTCATGGACAGTACACAGAACAGGAGTCCAGAAGCCTGAGCTCATCCCGCCACTGACATCCAGTTCAACCTTAGGCAAATTATACAGCTTGATCCTAGACCTATTGAAGTCATTGGCAAAGGTCTGTTTGACGTAACACTACCGATTCAGGTCCTGCATCTCTCCTCTTCTTGCAAGGTGTCTCTAGGGTGAATATGTGTGAAGTGTTTCAAAGATTTAAAGTATTACAGTTGTCATCTTGCAATTCTTATTCACGCCTGCTAATTTCTACTTGTGGGAGTAGGCCCGTTGGCTCCATAGTCGTCATTAGTTGTAACATTTCTAGTATTATTCATAACACATCTACTTTTCTGGCATATTAATTTTAGAAGTGGAGCGTTTTTAGGAGCACTCTTTCCATATTCAATACATGAATGATATAATTAACTAAAGAAATGGCATAAGAAACACAAAGGAAATAGTATTGTTATTACGTTCAATATTTAATTGCCCATAGTTACTCTCAAATCAAGGCTTCTGCTGAGCTGAGAGAGTTGTCACAGAATCACTTGCATTGTTTTGGGGGGACTCTTTAGTGAGTCTAAGTCAGGACCCATTTTTCTGAGTTTTAGAGCTTTACTCTATCAAAATGTAAAAGCAAAACCCCACCTTTTGTGAGGCCGTAGCATTACTACTTCACCCTCAAACACAAGCTCGCAAATCTCTAGCCCATATTGTATCAACCTGATGGAAATTTCAGCAGCCCTATAATGCAGCCAGGGTTCTTAGATCCTTCTCTGGAGCCTCAAAAAGAAGTAAAATAAAACAGGTCCAGAACAGACTTATAGGTTTGCCAAGTTCACCAAAGTTCGATTTTATGACTGAGTGGGCCAATTCTCTTCCCTTCATTATCCTAATAGCTGGAATTGCTCATTCTCTCATCTCAGTCATTCTGTGGTGGTGTTGCTACAGCATGAAGCAAATGCCTTCCTCTACGAAAGAGCCTCATAAGGCAGAGATTCACAAGAGAGCACAGATTAAATACTTCCTCTTTTTTGACCCCAAAAGGAGTGGCAATAAGCAAAAAAATCTACTATGAATGCCACCTATACAGGAAAAGCAAGCTGCTGAGACACCTTCAATACACAGACACGTCTGGAACGAGGTTAAGTGAAAAACTGCTAGCACTCCCAGCACACCTGCTGAGCAGGGGCAGTTGTTCTACCCCACATCATCTATCTGTCAGAGCCAGTATGACTGTTTCCAGGACCAGCTGTGTCTGCTTGAGTTTATACAGTTCAGGCAATTTCCATGACTGTTTTCATACAAGTCAGGCTTTGGCCTTATAAACAGCATTCTCTTGTATTAAATGTGGTTCTTTGCTTATCGCAATGTATTACTGTTAGTCTTTATCTCACCTAACTTTACCTGCCTAACATGAATCTGCAATACTAAACTACCCACCCCAGTTTCTCCGCATATTTTGTTGAGTGTTAGGAAGTGGTATTACAAAGCAGCTTCAAAGGACAATTCATTTCAGCCCAGCAGGACAAAGACAGGATGAGTCACAACCTCAGAGTACCTACTTGTCCCCACCGACAGCAGATCAAGAGCTGGATGGCTTGGTCAGGCTGAGTGCTTGACTTCAGATGGCTTAAGTTAGGTGAAATGAATCCCACACAGAGTTTTACTCAACATCAAATTCTGCTGTTTCCCACAACCTAAATGATTTTAGTCATCAGGTGCCTTACTCACTGCCTATTGCTGTTTTGTTCAAGGAGCTGATTTAGGGAGTAAAAAAAGCCTTTCCTAGAAATGAAAAAGAAACATGCTTCTTGCACTTCTCACTGTGCTTCTGTTAGCCAAGAACTTCCTGCAGCATGGCAAGGTGTGGGTGTGGTGAGTGAGCTCTTTGTGCGTAAGAGATGCCAGTGATGCTGTACCCAGCGAGTAGGACTTCATTTCCAAAGCTGCCTGGCAAGCAGTTGGCCAACTTAAGAACACAGAAACTGGCTGGCTTGGCACCCAGAGCTGTGTTGGTTGCTGTACTAGAAATCACTATGTTCCACAGAGCACACTGGAAGTGGACATCCCAATCCTATGGAACCTCAGCAGCAGCCTGCGGGTGTCCGATTCCCCCACAGTCCTCTCACAATCAGAATGTTGGGTTTTAAAGATGCAGCTAATGGATATCCTGGTGACTCAACATGAGTCAGTCCAATTAAGAACTGAATCAGGCTCTCCAAATATTCCCATGAAGCTCTTCCTCTGAAGACTTCAAAGTGCATTACAAAGATTCAAAGTGCCAACGAGTAGGATAATCCAGTGATGATATCAATTCTGGCATGATGCACTTCCCATGTGACCAGGGACAGGTCCACTTAGAGGCACACTTACTACACATATTTAGGAGCCACACAGAGATTTGGACTGAAATATAATAAAGATTGCATCTTGACAATATTCTCTGCTGAATTCTATAAACTGGTTGTAAAACTTTATAGAAAGAGCATTCCACTCACTATTGCACTCTAGGGGCTTTCCTATAATAAATACCTGTCCTGCTCCAGTTTGGAACATAAACTGAGCTTTCCTGCTCAGTCAGATCTATTGTCTGAACCATGCAGCCCTAAAATCATGATCTTGCCATCAACTTCCTCTTTGTCTGAGGAGAAAAGAAATAAAAGGCAAGGCTGAACAGAACCATGCTACATATTTGTTTAACACTCCTTAATGGAGCTACAAAATAAGGCATTCATAGCACACACAAAGCTGCTGTACAGTGTAAGGACTCCTCTAGTTCCTTCTGAGGACAGTGATGAAACCACTCAATGGTTTCACTTGGGTCAAGGTGATGGCTGGATTCTCAGAAAATAGCACTGAGCCAACCCTACAAAACAATAAACAGTTCTAACAAACAACAATAACTGCTCTAAGTACCAACAATCCTTGGATTGAGCCCTTGTGCAAGTGCTCCTTGTTGCAAAATAACACAATGCAAAACAAATGTGAGGAACATTTTCTTGGCACCAGACAGTAAGTGTGTCCTGTGCATTACATTAAACGTCATCACTGCAAACCCTTGCACAATATCGAGACAGTATAAGATATGCTTAAACCACCTTATTTGCACGGTGGTATAGCCCACATTAGCAGCTGAGGTGCAGTGGCATCTCAGGGCAGGAAGAATGGAACAAGGTCCTACAGCTCTAGGTACCGTGAAAAAACCTAGAGGTCCAGATGACCTCTGGCAGTTCCTGAAAGTCCCAGTCATCCTTGTTCTCCCTATGGGTTCCCTGGTTTGAGAGGTGTTTGTCTGTGAACTAGTGTTTGAAACAGAATTGTCAGCATTGGCCTTGTCACACAACCAAAACCACCACTGGCACTAGCTGCCCTCCCTGCTTACAGCTTTCACAGAGGTTAGATCTATGCTGTAAACTCAGCAGACCAGGGCACTGTTTGATCCGTGATCCAGGCTGAGATCCAAGCTGAGAGAGCTGGGGTTGTTCAGCCTGGAGAAGAGAAGGCTCCAGGGAGGCCTTATAACAGCCTTCCAATACTTAAAGGGGCCAAAAAGAAAGCTGGAGAGGGGACTTTTTAGACAGGCAAATAGGGACAGGACAAGGGGGAATGGCTTTAACCTGACAGAGGGGAGACTGAGATGAGCTCTTAGGCAGAAGCTCTTCC
>WYDI02025335.1:27477-69245 GCA_009867235.2 Psittacus erithacus | reverse complement strand
TGCTGAACCCAGGACAGTATCCACCCCTTATTCCATACCATTCACGTCATGCTCAGATCCCACATTTTTCAATATACCATTCCCCTGAGGAATCCATTCTTCATCTTCCTCCTCACCTCCACCCTCAAACCTCTGCCTATAAACTTCTTGTGTGTTTGTATTTCTGCAAGAAGTGAAAGTCCTGGGGACAGAGGTTGCGCTGTAAGTGCTGTATGTGATCTTTGGCTGGCCACACAACGCTCCCCATTCACAGCCACTCACAAACTGGGACTGACAGCAGCTTGCCCTGCTCCCTGATGTATTTCAGAGGTCAGATTAAAAGGAGCCTGAGATCGTGCTGCAGGGTCCTGTGGTGGGGACCTGCAGAGTTTCCTAACATGCAGTTTGTCCCTGTTCTATGCCTCCTGCCACAGGGCTGCAATATTTTCCTGGATTTCCACCTTACATCCCTGCTCCCTCTGCAGCTGGAGGCTGAGCACACCCTGCCTGGCATTTGCCTGGCGAGTGAACTGGCAACTATGTCTGTGCTTGAAGTATTACAAGCAAAGTACAGCACCAGCATGATTCCCCTGAGAGGAGCACCACGGTTCAGCAATAACTAGCAGTAAGGTATACTGCCATCACTCAGCACCTCCTCTGCCAGTGTAAGGAAGACTGCAGATCAAACCTGCTTCTCCCCACACTGCTGTGTATCACCAGCAAGGGCTGAGCTTCTCTTACCCCATCCTGCTCTACCTCCTCCTATCGCCACTTTTCCCACTTAGCCCTTTCACCCACTTCTAGCAGTAGCGTTCTTCAAAAGGGTATTTTTTAAACACAGCTCCACTACCCGAGCCACTTTTTCTCCAGAGAACAGTGTCAAGATGTAAATAACTTGCCTTAACTGTTCAACTGTCTGTCTTTGTTATCCAAACCTTCTTTCTGCCCTCCTGGTAGTTTGCTTCTTCCCCATTCCCTTTCTGTCATCCCCACCAGCTCCAAACAGTTGGTTCCCAGTCCCTCACTTCCCACTTAAGTTTCCCTTTCCACGATGTGCGCTTCGAAGCCAAGGCTGGCCGGATCCGGCTCTCAGAGGGGTGAGGTGCAGCCCCCAGGACCTCCCCCCACAAGCTTGAGGGGGTCCCGAGGCCGCCTGCCCTGGATGCTGGACGGGGCGCAGGCTGCCGGGATGAGAACAGAGCATGACCACTCTGGAATCTGCCCCTGGGTCGTCCCAGCAGGAAGGGGAGAAGGCGGCTGAAATCCGTCACGTCTTCTTTTTGTAGTAGCGGAGTTTTGGAGTTCCTGGCAAGCCACCGACGCCACTGATGCTGCCGCAGGTCGGATTGCGGCTGGACTCCGCTCTGTTCCGGGGAATGTTGCCCCCTGGAGGCAACGGATCCTCCCGAGCGCTGGGTCTCGGCGCTCGGCCCCCACCTCAAAGCACCTAAAGCAGCCCCTTTCTTGCAGCCTCAGTGCAGCCATGGGGCTACCCGACAATCCCGGGGGCCGGGAAAGGGCTCTGCTCCTCAGCGAGCGAAGAGCCAGCCCGGCAGAGGGGCGGCACGGAGCCCTGCTTCCCCCCGCGGCTCCTCCTGCTTTTCCACCCGGGGCTTCGGGCGGCCCAGCCGTGGGACACGTGTTGGACGCTCCCTTCAGAGATGCACAACCGGTCCCTAAAGAGCCCTGATGACCGCCCCAGCGGGCCGCTCCGCCCCTCAGCCGTCCGGGCACGGGGAGGGCTGCGGAGGGCTCGGCCCTGCACCCCCCGGCTCTCCATCCTTCCCCAAAGGCTGCCTTACCTCCGCCAGTTTGGAGCCCCTCTCCTTCGGGCTGTTGCTGCGCTGCTTCTTCACGGGCAGCCCTCTCACCGCAGCCAGGAAAGTTGTCAGGAAGACGAAGCCGAGGATGAGCACGACTTTCCCTCTAATCAGCGGCATCTCTCCCTCCCTCTCGCCCCTCCTCGCCCGCCCAGGGCAGGCGGCCCGGCAGCACGCCCGCCGCAAGGCTGCAAGCCCCGTCCTTCGTTGCTCGGGAAAGCAAGAGAAGGGAAAACTCAAAAAACCATTAATGTATATGGACTACCGCCGCCGGGAAGCGCAGCCCCCGCGGGTGCGGTCGGGGCAGGGTCCGCCGGGCAGGGCCGCTCCGCTCCGTGTGATCTCACTTGCAGATTGCCGAGCACGTTTCAGCGTCGCCGCTCCACCGGGCTCGCCCGCCGGTGCCACTGATGCTGAAGGATAACTCTGAAAAGCTTCACAAGTGTGTGCGGAGAGGGAGGGGGGAGAAGAGGGCTTCGCCTCCCCACCCCCCTTCCTAATCCCTTCGGCAATCTGATTTCTTTTCCTCCTCCCCCCGCCAAGTCACTCCCCGGGGCTGCCGCGGCTCTTCAGGCACCGCCGGGCGGGCGGGCCGCGGCCGCTCGCCGGGGAGAGGCTTCTTCTCGCAAGGCGCGCGGTCAAGCCCCTCCCGGGCGAGCGGCGCGGCAGCCGGCCGTGGCGCGCCCCTGCCCCGCTCGGGGGCTGTCGGCGCTGCCAGACCTCCCCCCGCTCCCTCCAGGCGCTGCCCCCTCCGAGCGCCGCCGGCCGCTCCTCCCCTCCCGGCAGCAGCATGGCCCCGGCGGCCCCGACCCATCTCCCCTGCTCGGCGGTACCCTGCGGGGCGCTGCCCCTCCGGAGGGGCCGGCCCGGCCAGCGGCTCTTTGTTCCGCTGCCGGGCGGTGGCTCGCCTCGGCGGCCCCCGCCTTACATAAGCCCCGCGGCACCGGGCGCTGCCCTCCGGGGAAGCTCCGCCGCAGCGCCAGGGCAGGGCCCTCCCGGCGAGGCGAGGCACGGCGGGGCGGGGCGGCCGCGGGCTCCGGCCCGGCCGCAGGAGGCGTGGGGGAATAGAGGCGCCCAGGACGGAGGGGCGGGAGCAGGGCGGGGGACTCAGCCGCAGCGGGCGTTGAAAGCCTCCAGCAGCGCCCCCGGGGGGAAGCTTTGGGGCACGGAGCCGGATCCCGCCCGCCTGGGCCAGACCCTCCACTCCCCTCTAACGAGCGGGGCCGCAGGCTCAGCGCAGGGACTGGGGGCAAAAGCGGGGCTCTGTGCGCCCCGGTGAACGCTCCGGCTGTTCCCGCGCTGCGAGAAGTTTCCATCACTCGAAACGACCCTTGGTTCTTTGATCTGCTCTCTCCTGTGCCGGCAGCATCTTTCCTAGCCCCCCGAGCCCGCTAGCAATACGGTGCGGCTGGGTACCTGGGGTCTGGAAAGCTGCTTTTCCAGGATTTCCACAGGCATCCATCAGCTTGTGAGCGAAATTATCATGAAGGCATTATTAGGGAAAGACACTGAAAGGAAGTTTTGCAGCCCACTGAGGAGAAGTGCCAGTGCTGGCACGGTGGCCAGAAAGGGACATCTAGCACAGAAACCCTAAGTCCAACATTCTACAGCAGCCTGAGCACAACGCTGCAAAGCACCTGGGCCGATTTGTGCACTCACAGTCGAAAACAGGACCCGCATCTCCTTTTTGATTACCGACATCTGGTTTACACAAACTTAGGGCTGAGATGAATGAAAGGAAATGTTTAAAACCAGGCACAGACTGCAGGACAGATGTGAGGTCAAGAATATCATGTGAGACGCATCAAGAAGCCTTTAAAAACATCTCATTAGCAGCATGACAGCTGATAGCAGCCCCACACTAGCAGCACCCAAGAGTGGCAGCCTGACTTCTGAGTGAAGCCAGCATTACGTGGCCAGCACAGACCGTAGGTGGGCAGGACCTCAGGACCGGCAGGACCTCAGGACCAGCAGAACCTCTGCAGAGTTGCCTCTCCACAGCAGAATCAGCTTCCCCAGACCAAGCATCATACCGGGCTGTCACTGTATGACAGACCCGAGACTGGTAAGAAACAGCTGAGCAACCATCACACATGCAAGGCTTCCTGGTGCTGGAGTGGGGACACTGATAAGTCTGAGGTCTCAAACAGGCTACAGTTTTGCTCAGCAATTCCAGCATCAAACTCTGAAATTCGTGTGTTGGGTGGCTTTTTTTGAGGGGATGTGTGTGTACAGGGATGGGGAAGGAAGGGGAAAGGGTATGGTCTCCCCAACAGGGGAAAAGCCTCATTAGCACTAAAACAAAAAATACCTATCACAATGCAGCTTTATTTTTTAAAGTCTTTATTATGCAGAACATAGAATAGACTTGAATGGATTTTTTTCCCAAGCAGTTTTTTCTCCATTTTTTTATTATTTTTTTAACATGCATTGTTACCTTTTTAAAGCCAATGTACCATCCATTTATCTTTTCCCTGCCCACAGAGCATCCAACTTCATGTTAATCCCAAGTGTAAAAAAAATTAGACATCTGGCATAAAATATTTTTTGGGGAGCCCATTTAAAAATTTTATCTAAAATGTCTTATCTACAAAAAAAATCCGATATATATGTACATTATAGCAATACAGACGTCTAAGAATACAGTGCAATTTAAGACAAAGTGCTGTGACTTGGTAATTCTGCCCAGGGGCTTGTGGAAATGTGGGCCACCATTGGCTTTGGGGCTGCTAGCCTAAAGCCTCAGGCTCCAGCGTTCGTGTCATCTCTCGAACTGGTCTGAAATTCATAGTCTCGGAAGACTGGAGATGCAGTTAGCGTAATACACCGTTAGGGGGCAGCAGAAACACTGCCTGAACAGGATGAGATTTGGCAAAAGAGGAAAGTTTTACAGCAATCAGATAGATGGTGCGGTGCAAGTTTCACTTCAACAGGGGTATTTTTTGGAATGGCACCAACCCGTGGCATATTCAAGTCAAGAGACCTGTTCACGACTGTTGAGGAAGTTAATCTGCTAGCTGCCACTGCTTCTGAAGTCCCTGACCCTCTCCATAATCCTCTCACTCTGAGCAGCCCAGGAACAAGCTACCAATGCTCGCTAACACAGAACAGCAATACAGAGAGCTGCACTGCTTTTGGCCTTCACATACAGACACCTCTTCTGCTCCTTAAAACAGCTGCTAGGATCAAACACAAATTGAGTTGAACCTCTCCCTCCAAGAAAACAGCAGTACATATTGCTTAACTAAAAGCACAGTATTCGTCCATGGGTTAAAATCCACTGCATTCTTCAAGGTCAGTTTTAATCTAAATTCTTCATACCAAGAGTCACAGTTTTAGGCCTTCAATGCATACCACAGTCATCATCTGCTTCACCCAACCCCTTTTGGAGATGCAAACGCAACAGCTCCAATGTCTGCACCAAACACTTTTTAGTGAAAAATAAAGCACAATACTTCACACAAGCACTTCATGGTTGTGCTCTAGCTTCACATCCAAATCCTTGAACAGGTGAACAACTGCAAAGCTGGGGATGCTACAGGAATACAAGCCATCACTATGGCATCTGAGGAGTTGTGTGTGGGTTTTTTCCTTTCTTTCTTTCAAAACCATGTTCAAGTTACACAGGTCAAATGACTGGTGCTTTTCCAAAACAGTGGTCCAGCACCAGAGCCTGCTGAGGGGTCATGCTAGGAATTATTCCCAGACAGCTCAGTGCTTCACTCGTGTTGGAACAGAACAGACCACAAGTACCTCAGATCTCTGTGCAGAAGGTGCCACCCACATAGATCCCAGCATGCTTGACACTTTCACAAGCAGAGGATAAACTGCAAAAATAATATACATGAACTGTACATATAAACTGTATAAATTTTGACTGAGCATTGCATATTGGGATAAACCTCCACAAGTTTCCTTCTCTGTGATGCAGCAAGGGAGCTCATGCATAGCATTCCAGATCTAACACTGCAAGGTGTTCTCCTAGGTGAAATGGAGAGCTCATGCTCATGGTTTTCCTCCAACCTCTCCTATGATCTGCCTGAATGGATAACATGGCTTCTGGACAAGCAAACAGCTGTAAGCCAAATACTTTTCAAAAGTAAAGAAATTAAAATTTGCATAGAAGGAGAAAAAGTATTTACTTGGTATGGAAAAGCTTTAGAGAAGTATCCCTTTGGGCACTGAAAGTTGCATTCCTGTCTTAGGGACGTTTGTTCAAGCACACATGAATAATCCCGGTACAGCTGAGGATAAGCAATGACTGACTGCTCCTTTTCTCCATTTCTGCTGTACTGGTCCTTCATCCACACAGCACTGCGCTGGGTCACTGATTTCATGGGCATACTTCCCTTTACTTCTTCTGTAAAGGTGGGTTTCTGCTCTGACAGTGGGCACCACTTTTGCACTCTTAGAGGAAACAGCAAAATCACGATGCATGACGCAATTCCTTCACTGAATGACTTCATTACAGTAAGATGTTCAGTCAGTTCACTCCTGAGTCTTTGCCTAAAGCAGAAGTATGCTATACCAGTAACTACAGAACCAGAACAGCTCTTTAAGGATGCTGCTTAGAAGGGGAAAAAAATAGAGTAACTAAACAAAGAGTTGAATTATACCATATACACATACTGTACAAAAGTTTGTGTCTTGTGTAATAATAAAAGCCATGAAAATCTTAGCACAGAACTCCCTTGGTTTATTCTCTGTCAAAAAAGAAAAAAAAATAATTTATGAATCAGGCTTCTTAAGACAAAGGTCTGCTTGGGAAGGCCAGTTTCTAACAAGAAGCAGATCTCTCACTCTCTGCTGATGCTCGGTAACAGGAGCTTCTCAGTTTTCTTAAGAGAAAAAGAACATGGCCATCAGCCTTGAAAACTATAATGGTTCTAAACTCTTTGCTCAGCAGAAGCAAAATCTTGTCTGCTAAGTTCTTCAGAGAGGTACTGGGAAGGTAACTATTGTACATTTGTAAGTTTAGCCAATATACTGTACAGGGCAAAATCCTTTGTTCAAAAGCAGCCTTCATTTTCTTTTGAATTTTGCATCCCTTAAGAAATACCAGGAGTCACTTTCAATTAGAATGTCTCAGAACAGTTGGCAGGGACTGAAGTCTATTTTCTTAAGAAGCTTTTCTTCCTTTGTGATCTCTCAAGATTGGTTCTTTCATTCACTTCTACTGCCAGGACAAAAAGGAAACAGATTTCTGGTCAGTACATAAATATCAAAGCAGCAATTCATCCTACACATACTGTGAAAGCATTCCTGCTGTAGGTTTGCCTCATACAAACCAGTAGTGGTCTGTTCCTTCTGTTGTGGGAGCAGAGCTTTTTAGTAGACGTGAAAAGATTTTCCTGGCTTTCACACTCAGTGAATTACTGGCTTACAAGTGCAAAATCTTGGACTTCTTTCTTTTTCAGAAGCAGTTCCAACAGGTACCAGACTTTGGCAAAACAGGTTCCCCTGAATAAAAGGCCTCCTGAGGGGTGGGGTTGCTTCTCAAAAAAGATATGGCACAGCTGAAATGTAACCAAGCAGTTTGCAAATGCTCACAACTGCCTGAAAGATTACTGAAATGTCTTTGCAATGCAGAATTCAGAGTCATATGCAGACAGCATGACATAACAGAAAGATACTGAATGGTGGAAGTTTAGCATGAACATAATTGCCCCAACAAGTGCAACTGGAATCCCAGTGAGGACTGGTAGTTTTAAAACACTGACAATTTCAGAAGTGTTAAGCAGGAGTTATCTAAATTACTGAGATTTATGCAACTGTTTTTCTCCCTTCCAAAGACAAGCTGCAGTACAACTGAATCCCAGAGAAAAGATGAAGACTCAAGACTTGTAGAATTTGTAACTCAGAACATCACAGTTTTCAAATTTGCTTGACTACACAGACACAAGCACACTGTACATCCAGGAATGCTCAAGCCAGCTCCCTACTGACCCATGCCTGTGCATTCAAGTTTGTCTGTTTTGTCCAGCCTGAAACCGTTCCATGATCAAGTCAATAGGATCAGGGCTGGAGTTAGGGCTTCATGCACTAACCTCCTCTTGTTCCCTACTATAATTCAGAAAGAAAAAAAGAAGCAACAGTTCTTTGAGGTAAAGCCTCTTGAAGTCAGAAAGCAGCAGGTCATCTGCTGGAATGTTAGAGCTAGTGCTGGGCAGAATGCAGGCGAGAAAGTAGGCTTGTGTAATTGCAGTTTACTCACTCTGTGGCTGAACAAATGAGACTACTCCGCAGCTATCAAAATTGTATATACAGGTTACAGATTTCTTGACCTGCGCACATGCTATGCTCCAGGTGGTGAGTAAATCAACATCAGTGAACTATGACAAAAACAGTTATCTGGACCCATTTTCAAACAGTCAATTTTAGGTCTTCTCAAATTGGATTTTTGAAATGCAATGGTAAAACAATCAGAAGTTTGAAGTTCCATTACATTAAAATGGAACAAGATCTATAAACACACATGAAGATAGATATTCTATAAAGTAGAAGCCAATTCTGCTTTTAAATCACCAGATGTATTTGCAGAACTTCTTGGTTCTAGTGACCAACCATGTTAAGTTGCAGAGTGAACACAGAAGAACTTAAAGCATCATGCTAACCCGAACTGAAGAGCTGGCCCAACCCAACTGACACAATGTTAAAGTTAACTATCTCTGCAGAAACCCCACATGTCCAAAGTATAAAATACAGAAACAAACTATACCACAACTGACTGCTGTTATAAAATTTTTGGTACCTCTTCAATGATCCATTCTGTTAACTGAAAGAATAGAAGATGCAATGACTAAGCAGCAAACCACCTCTAAGGTGTGCTAGGGCAAAGGTGTCGCTTTTAAACTCACAGTAAGACACTGTGGAACTTGCAAATAAAAGATTCCAAACAGCAACCAGGTCAGCAGTGATTAATTTGATCTCACAGTTAACAGAAATGCAAAAGATGTCAAACTACGTGCAATTGTGAGGACATTCTCTCTTCAGGGAAGGCCTACACAGACATGCAGCTGCCAAAACTTGTTGCCTAGCCAAAATATAATGCATTATAAGATCCAAGCTATCTAAATTCTTTGCATAAAAGCCTTCAGAAACAAGACCAATGAACATCTCATATATGACAAGAAATGTGAATTAGCAAAGGGTAGCAATTAGTCTTTCACAGATTTGCATGAAGCAAGTGGTTCTCTCCTAACAGTCATCTATTTTATAGGCCTGCTTTTTGAGGGGTGCTGGTCTTAAGAAGCACAAGGCTTGCCACGTGCTACTTAATTCCAAGAGTACCCTTCTAGAACTTAGCAGTGCCTTGTTCATGATTGTATGGTAATTCTAAAGCAAGAGAAATTAATCTGAAGATGAGAAAGCAACACACATTAGAACTACCTTTTTTTTCTTTTTTAAACAGTAGTATGTTAGAAGAGAAAACACAGCCCATTTAAAAACAAAAACCCAAACAAAACAAAAATCCCCTTTCCGTCACTTACCCTATACCAAGAGGACAATTAGTGTCAAAACCAGGAGACAATCTGGCATCGATACTGGGAAAGAAAAGAAGCTAGAGTCCCAGAAGTCCTTCTGCCTGTGGCTTACAAAACTAAATAATGTTTGGGAACAATGGTCCTGTCAGTGACATGTCAACAATACATTTATTTTAAAAAGGCTAAATTTATGTTTTAAACACAATTAACTGCAAAAGAAAAAACAACTTTGGTTGATTATCCATCTTGTTAAATATGTCAAAGTTAGCAATTAAGAGTTTCTTTAGGAAGACTCCAAGGACAGGTCAGCTTACTCCTTAGTGGGAAGGTCAGGCACCTAGCAGTGACACTGGAAATGCTGCCATGCCAGCGTCACACATGCTCACAACATCTCAGCCAGCATTTGCGAGGCTAATGGGGCATACAAAGTCTGAGCTGATCAGCCACAGCCAGCTTGGGTTGCTGTGAATTCATTGAGACGAATAAATAAAAAAAAGCAACAAGAAAAATTGAAGCTGAGCACCTCTAGGGCCAGACCCTGAAGACGCAGGAATCAAAGCCCTTTTTCTCCTCTCCCTATTTACACAATGCCATTTAGACCTGACGTGGCTACTTCAGTACTGTGAGGAAATGTCTTTTATGCTAAGCAGTCCTAAATGTGTTGTTCATGGATGCTGTGTCCTGCATGCCATGGAGTGTCCCACAGGGTCTGTCCCTCCCACCAAGGCACATGGAGGGAACTCAGTCTTCTGTTTCTTCATATGTTGTCTCGTCAAATGGTCGGTCCAAGAGAGGTACCAAACGGTGACGGGAATATTTCAGTTGCAAAAGATCCCCAACTTCATCAATTTCTTTTAAAGCCTGAGAAAAAGACCACAGTAGATCAGCAGAGGAGACAGATGCAAGTTATCAGCACATCTTTCTTTTTGCATGCCTGCAGATTACTCAACAGCCATTGTACATAAGCAAGACCTCACTGTGCTAGAAGTTTGTAACTTCAGAAGTGCCTAGGACTTGGGTTTTGATTTTAGCATTCAGAAGCCTTAAGACCAAGTGACTAGCACTGATAACTTAACTGAGAGTGACTCTGCACCCACCAAACTACTCTATTTCCAAGGCAGGATCATAATATCTAGCAATACTAACTCAAATTTTGCAGTCATCCTCCCCAAAACCATGACTATTCATAGACAGAAAAAACCAAGAACAACCTCCCTTCCTGGAAATAATACAGCTGAAGCAGAAAAAAACATGTACATGTAGGTTTGACTCCTCTTCATGTATAATTCAGTATGAAAACGTATGTTAGTAGTATACATCTCAGACTATATTTTTTACATGGCAAGATAGCAAAAGGCAAACTGCAATACTGCACTAACAAGTTCTATTGTTTCATTTGTTACATCTACATTTGATTAACTTGTATTGTCCACGTACAAACAGAGATACACTGCAAACAACACTGCATGGGACATTTTTGCCAGATGATTCAAGGAATAAAAAAAGTTATTCTGGGTAGGATCACAAGCATTTTCTCCTTACAAACTAAGTTCCAATGACTGACGTTGCCACAAAGACGACACTCAGTCAAACTCACGGTGCAGGACACTGTTAGTGAGCTAACAAAACCTTTCACCATTTTGACCTGAATGCAAATGTTATGAAGTTTACCAGAGATCAAACATCTGCTAGCATAACAGATCAGGAAAGTCCCAGCTCAGTTAATCATTCTTTTTTTTTATGTTGCAATCTCTATGATAAGACACTCATTTGCAATAGGGTTTATTAAAAGCCAAGCCCTAAATTTCAATTCATTTCTCTACAGAATACTCCTGGAGCAAGGTACAAAACAAATTAGTTGCTGCAGAGAAGCCTACAACAGTATGTGATGCCAATTATCTTATACAGGCAAGTGACAAAGAAATTAGTTCAGAAGATTACTTCCAAGTCCAATGTGATTTCTGAACTCAAAGCCTGGCATTCTGCCTCCCTTGAATTATAAATTTATTCATATAGTTATGTTTAGCATTTCCGCAGAACACCACTAAATTCAACATTAATGCCCTCATTTTAGTATGTTCTGGGTCTAATGCCTGTCTCCTGAGAATAGTTGGCAGACAAGGGTTAATATTCCTACATACTCTTCCTTCCTGGATGGATAGTTCAAGTTTTTGTTTCTTTAAACAATGGCCTCTCATGCTTGTTATATCTGGCAGCAAAATCCTCTCCACTCTAAAATCTGGGGGAACGACAAACCCAGAAGTTGGATCTCGGTAAAAACAAAACAAAACAAAACAAAAGCATGGGCACAGTTTGCCAGAGCTTTAAGTAAAGAACCCATATGGAAACAATTTAAGGTTGAATTTCTGTTGAAAGAGTCTGTTAACTGTTACTCTTGAATGCAGATTTAGGATTTTATTAATTTAAACCAAAAAGGACCATGTGACCAGCAAAGACTACAAAGGAAATGGCATTGGTGAACTCTGACTTCACGAGAGCATAATATATTTTTCATCACTGAAATAGAAAGCACCAGCCCACAGGGATGCAGGTTATGAGGGACTTCACTCTGATCCTGAGCCAAATATTTTCAGGCAAGGAAGTTTTATTTACGTAAAACTGTTAAAATTGTAACTGAGAACTGTTCCCCATCATGTGGGTTTACTTAATAAGAACAAGGAAGCATTACAAATATCAGCATTTACAAGACAAGCTTCTCTTCCTTGGGCTCCGAACCCAGATAAATTTTGTTTAGGAAAAAAAAAAAAATAAAATGCTGTAAGAGCCATAGTTAACACCCAGGCATGCACAGATGGGCTACCAAGTTCTCCTCTGCGTCACTGACTTGAAGAAGCTTTCTACCAGCTCTCTCCAAGTCTATTCCTTTCAGTTCCTTTTCCTCTTGGATACTGTTGCCACAGTTCGGCAGAGGGATCAGATCCGAGGGTTGCCTTAACAATTAACTGTTTGAAACCAATTGCCTTTCACTGCATCACAAGAAAACACAGCACAAAAAACACTGACACAAAGACTTGCTCCTTATTAACTCCTCTTGCCAATGTTCTGGGTTCAGAGCATGCAGCTGTTTTGAACCTTGAAGTGGATTACGCTAACTTGGAATAAAGCCTCCCCATACTGAGCTAAACCAGGATTTTTTCATTCACTTCAAAATTCACACCTCATTTTGTCCTGGATTACTTTTCTTAGATAGACAAGCCCTAACGTATTAAACAAGCATTTCCTCCATTTGGAGCATTTAGCACATACAAAGATACTCTAGAAATAAGTTTTCAATGTTAAAAGCACAAAACCTGAAGTATTTTCTGGGAAGCAGAAAGACTTGTAAGAGAATTAACAGGAAAAGAGCTTTTTTTAAAGCAGAGTAATAAAAGTTACAGATTGGTTTCGGAAAAGAGCAAGTATAGTACTTATATAGACCCTGCAGAAGCAGCTTGTTATGGTAAAGACTCTAGCTAGTAACTTTGAGAGCAGATCAAGAATCTAACCGACAGCAAGACTGCATGAATGCTCAGGTAGTGCCAGCATACCAAATTCGCACAGTTTCAGTTGTAGCTCAGTTTGTAGCAATATGATTTCAGAGGCTTCAGTTTTCTTTCTTTTCCTACCTCCTCCCCATTCATCCCCCCACATCCATTTGGCTAGAAGTTACTGCTCCCTCATTTGTGTCAATGCAATCAGTTCTATTACCATGTTCTGAGCCAAGTCTGTGACACTGTTCATTTTGTACTGGGAGAAAGGAAGAGAAGGAGGGAACCTTCTCTAGAGATACTGCTTCAGAATTTTTATTCGGAATGGAAACACTGAACTGGTATAACGACAGGAAGAGTAGCAGGACAAGTAGCTGTGAAGGAACTTGGGTGTAAGGTGGCAGAAAGAACTCAGAAGCAAGCACAGCGCTACAGATACACGGCAGGTTACTTAACTGATACGTACCAAAATATATATTACCAAACTGCACTCACCACTACCTATTTTTCCTAACAAAACTGAAACTAAGAAAAAGCAATTTTCACCCCTCGATTTGAACATTTTGTGGCAGTGAAATATGAAAAGTTTAAATCTATTTTTTTTTTTTACATTAGTAAATGTCTGTTTGTATGTCCCATTTGCTGTTCATGTTTTGAAGTGTTACCACCTCATCATATCTAGACACTGGGCATGATTTCCCCTTCACTGATGACTACTTCAAATCAATGTCTTATCTACAAAATGTTTAAAAATTGTTTAAAGGATTTTTTTTCTCCATCTTCCCAAGAACCCAGGTGAGGCTTCTTAACCTGCTGTTCCTCAGATCACACTTCTTGCCCTTCCTGAAGTTAGTGGTGACATTTGCTTTCTTCCATTCTCCATTCACCAGGACCTTCCAAAGATGATAATCAAGAGCATCCTTGCAGTGACAGCCAGCTCCTTCAACACTTGTGGGTGTATCTCATCAAGTCCCATGGAATTGTCAATGTTCAGTTTGCTCCCTTATTCAACCCTTCTTTACACCAAAGGTTAAGTCTTCATTGCTCCATGTTTTTCCACTGACCTTGTGGGCCCCAGGATTCCTGAAGGCAAGTCTCGTCAGTAAAGACTGAGGCAACAGAGGCACTGAGTACCCTGGCCTCTTGTATGTCATTTGTTTCCTAATCCCTATGCCATTCAGCAGCAGTCCCACATTTTCTCTACTCTCCCTTGTGCTGCTAATATCCCTATAGAAGGCCTGCCTGCTGCATTTCATGTCCTTTGACAGCCTCCAGGTAGGTTTTGGATTTCCTATCCCCATCCCTGTATGTTCAGAACTGTCTCTATTCCTTCTGGGCCACCTTACACCTATTTATGTTTCCATTTTATACATTTGTTGGTTTGTTCATCTGTGCAGGTTTCCCACCACAATTGCTCTCCTGTAAGTCAGAATGCACCATTCTTTGGGGGTGGAAGAACCAACTGGGTGTCCTGAACACCACCTCTCTTCGGAACCATATCCTATGGGATTCTTCCAAGCAAGTCTCCGAACAGGACAGTTTACTCTCCCGAAGTCCAAAGTCATGAGTCAACCTAGCTTAGGTTCTGAGCTCTACTACAAGGCTTTGAACATTAGATTTAATAGTTTGTGTACCAAACACTGAACCAGTCTACAAAAAATAGACAGTTGCTGTATGTGTTTGTAGAAGGCATGAGCAAAAGAAAGACGAGACACTTACTCTGTCAAGCATCTCTTTGGTATGAGCTGCAGACAAACAGAATCTGGCTCTGGACTCGATGATGGGGGTGGCAGGGAATCCCACAACCACAACACCGATGTTCCGCTTCAGCATCTCACGCCCAAACGCACTGCCAGAGAGAACAAGAAAGATCGTCAGAATGATACCAGTGGTGGCAAAGCAGAAGCAGCATGAAGGTCTCCGTATGTTTAACCACACAGGCCTTTGTTGAAGCAAGCCTGCAAGACCATGACTTGGAGCTTGCAGTCTTTTCTTCCAGAGACAGAATGCCTATTCATGAAATACATTTTTTAATTCATTCCTAAGGTGGCCCTCCTCAAAATTTTTCACTGTATTAAATTCTAACAGAGGTAAAAGATTAGAGGTGGCAGAGGCTGGTCTTTTGGGATTTGTAACCTAAGCTTGGAAATTTTTCCAATAGGAAAGAGGGATTTTGGCTTGGAAGATAGACTACACAAGGAATCCCCCTTGCTGCAATCCCCTAAAGCTTCTGCAATTTCAGTTGGTTTGTTTTCACCAAGTTAATTCAATTAAAGTACATTACAGTGTCACAGAATGCACCGCTTTTTAAGTGTCTACCAGGAGAACCACTGAATTGCCACAGTAAATTGAGATAAACTCATCTGACACCAAGTTCTTATGGGGATTAAAGAAATCAGCGGCTTTGACTTATGTGATGAGAGGCACGAAGATCTAGATCCTTTCTGTAATGGCAGTGCAATTGTGGGTGTGTCTACAGGCCGCAGGAAATAGTTCTTTTTGAACTGACCTTGTCTTCAGAAGCAGCAGCAATGAACTTGAGGCTTAAAAGGATGTGTAAAAAAAACATCCTTTTACTAGGTTTATAATATTTCTGCCTTTTACACTTCATTTTGTATCCATTTAGTACTTTCAAACTATTTTAAAAACAGACCACAAGAGACAAAGAAAGGATGAAGTAGATCTGATGAGAGCTGGCCCTTAGGATCTACATCAGAGCTCCATGTTCTTTTCATTTTTAAGTTACTGGCCCAACTGCTAAGGTAATAAACATTTCCAGGGAAAAGATTGTACTAACTGGTAGAGCAGCTGGGCAACAGAAACAGTATGCCTTTGTGTGCTGGATGGTACACACTGCAGATTCTACAGCACCTATAAAGGTTAAAGGCCTTTTAAATTTGGTTATACTGAGAAGGGTGGAGGAAGACTGCATCTAGCTTCATGCAGAATGCTAGAAGATATTTGTTTCCTCACAGAACCACAGTACTTAGCCAGACTAAATCCTGAGCTAGAACACTATTTGTTATGGCTTAAAATGAAGCCGCGCTTTCCAAATTCAGAAGTGTTGGTTGAGCACTGCATTATACACAGACACTGAAAAGCAGCTACCAAAGCCAAGTTGTACTTCAAATGAGGCTTTGTTTATGTTGCAAAAAATTTTAATGTATACTTATATCCTGTTTGCAGAATTTTAGCTGTAATTATCCACACAGCAGCCCACATGTCCATAAGCATTTATAAAGCTTACGGTTTGATTAGTATTTACAATAGCAGTATCTGAGCTGTTAAATCCAGATTTCTTAAAAAACTTGGGATTCATCAAATACAGGTTGCTGTGTCCCATCATATCCCACCTCCTGCTTTTTCCTTTTTTAAGTTTCAGAGTTCACCTGTGGAAATGTTGGCTGCTTCTGATTGAGGAACTGGTAAAAAGATTCTTCTAGTGACTTAACATTAATTTTAATTCAATTTCAGCTTTTCTTTAGCACATATACGCACTTTGCATAGAAATAACACGGAAAAACCAAAATAACTCCCAAAACAACCTCCAAAAACCCAAACCCAACTTTTAAAACATGGCACGTAATGGTAAAATGGCTCCCCTGAAGTGCTTTCTTGCTGCTGCAAGCTATGAGCCTCAATTTTCTCAAGATCACTTTCAGGAAATTTCCATGGTTCCTAAGACTTGGTAATGACCATAAAAGCAAAAAAAAAAAAATCAATCCAGTCTTTTGTTACATTTATAAATGTCTCAATATTCTTGTACCATCCTAGCTTTAGAGAAGACAGGTGAGAAGTTTCCCTACCCAATTAGTGAAAAGTTAAACCTACCCAATTTTTGCTGGCATGTACAGCATCAGAGGCACAACTGGGGAATCTTCATTTCCATAGATGATAAAGCCCATCTCTTTCAGTCGTCTCCTGAAATATTTCGTGTTCTCTGCTAGCTGCTGCACACGTGCTTTCCCTAGAAAAGAAATTCAAATAGGACTTAAGTCACACACATAACTGCGACACAAGACCTCTAGCTGAAGTACAAAGTATGATGTACTGCTTGTGCTTATACAAGGGTAAAATTAACTGCAAAGTAGAATTTGCAGTTTCTTTTATCTTACGTAATCAAGATTGCTCACTCCATTTCTGACAAGGCGGTAGGTGGATGGACTAGGACAGGCACAACCATCAAGTCCAAGTGCTCCCTATTTTTTTCATATCAGGTTTTTAAGCAAGAGGTACCTGCTTTTAAACAAGATTCAAAATTTGCTCAAAATTCACTGGTAACTGCACCTTGAAGAAGGGTTTCTCACACTTTTAATAATGAATGGAAACCTACTGAATCAGCTAGGGCTGTTCACCATGTTTTATCCTGCTTGCCTATATTAACGGAAATTACTAATTTCCTCCTTAGGTCTACTTGCTGAACTGATTACATGGCTGCTCCCTACCCTTCTTCAGTTAAAATGAGCTGGGTTTAAATTAAATCGATTACTTCTGATAATCCAGCTCACTTTGCAATAAGCAGCAGTGGCCAATCCATCATGCATTCAGCCAATTCTGACGTTTGTCAAAATTAGTACACAGGACATTAGACAGCTAGTATAATTTAAACATTGCAGCTAGCCAGATATGCATAGGACAACCTATTTATCAGTTAATTAAATTCTAGCCTAGCATCATGTACTACATACCTGTATCACCCAGAAAAAGATCTGCATCATGTCACCTAAGCAGATCATAATGCATTTCTGATCAACTAATACTCTACTGTGCTTAACAGATTAAGCACTATCCATTGATGGGACTATAATAAGTAACATTTATAATTGCTTCTCTCTGGTCCACAGAGTGTATTTTTGGATAATTGATTATCCAAACACTGTTTTCAGCAGATGGGTGATTCATATACCAAAGCATTAAATCTACAGCAGTGCAGATCTATGCCACAAAGTGAAGATGACTGCTGTATATTAATAGTCTTCCTTTAAAGTTGTAGATAACATAAGGTGATTAACCAAAAGGAATGCCAGCTCTCAAAGAAACATCCAACACCCACATAGCTCTGCTCCAGGCCAGAACAAATGTAATTTTAAGAACCTATACAGTTTTTGTAGCCAAGAGTATCAGACATTCCACCCACAACCATGCAATCAAAGGCAAAATCCCATCAAAGGCAAAGCATAAGAAAAAAGGATGAAACCTGTTAAGTTTGCAAAACTTGGCCTATCATTAGTGGGCAGAAGCTGGTATTTTTAACAGCAGCCATTGCCATTTAAGACATTGCCTCCATTAAAAATGTTATTTCTTAATCTTTTCTCCCCCAGTGTTTCTGCAGAAGCTTAATTCCTCTTTCCCAAAAAGCAGTAAGATTTCAGGAAAACACAAAGGCATCTTGTGCTGATGAAACTTATTTTTTAAATTGGCTTACATCACATCAGATGCGCCAGTGGAGACCCAGCTTTCTTTTATGTTTTCAGACCAATTATTCGGTTATTTTAAATACCCCTGAATGCAAAGTGAAGTTAAAAAAAAAAAAAGGCCACAAAATAAAAAGAAACACCTACTGCAACATACTACAGAGAGTGGCCCAAAAGCCACGACTTGCGTTTTTAACTCTGAGACAATCAATAAAAACACAAGTGTCCAGAGCAGTCTACATGCCAAAAAAAAAAAAGAAAAAAGCTACTACGACACCTTCTGAGAAGGCCACACCTCCATATCTCCTATACAGGAATGCACAACTTCTGACAACATTTCAAGTCGGTGATGTACAATCCCATCTAAACACACATGAGATTTCGCTACTACAAGAGCAGTAGGGTAACATACACAGCTGGATACAACTGTTGTGATCAGCCTCTCTCCCACAGCCAGGAATACATCTTCTCCCATACATACATTCTCTCCATGCTCCCATAATGTATGGAGCTTACACTGCTTCAAGCAGAAGGAACTTCAGCACTTCTATAGTTTTCCCCTCAACAGATTCACACCCTTTTCCAAGTTGTTGTGAGCCTTCCAGGCTAAAGATTAAAGAGTAACTTTAATTTGTAGTTGGCAACCACTTCACAGTCTTCCTTAAACTCTTTCCCATAAAAAGAATTTATGATTCTAGATTTGTCCTTATAGATTGAAGAATGCTTTGAGATGTAAACAAGTTTCATGTCCGAGTCTTTCTGTCCTCTATAGAGACGTAATTGCCTAGTACAGCAAGTGATAGATTTGGAAGACGCTACCTTCAGGTTTGTGGGTCTCAAAAGCCTGTCAGCTTTTAATTTGTTCCAGAGCCATCAGTCAATTTAACGAAATTATTACCTCTCTTGAAACTTGCCACCATGGCTACAACAACATTAACAAGAATTTGAAAACATTCAGTAGTGTCTTCTTACTATCCACCATGTGTCATTACCATCTGAAGAGATCTGTAGTCATGAAGAAGCAAAGCCCCAGCAATCAAGC
Source organism: Psittacus erithacus (assembly GCA_009867235.2). Classification (NCBI taxonomy): domain Eukaryota; kingdom Metazoa; phylum Chordata; class Aves; order Psittaciformes; family Psittacidae; genus Psittacus; species Psittacus erithacus. The sequence continues at coordinate 50,018 of WYDI02025335.1, read as the reverse complement.
AGGAGCAAGGTACAAGTTCCTTGTACTCCACTTCCTTTTCTCCCTGAATATCCTCTGCATTTCAACATATTTTAGTCTCCTATCCCACTGTAAAATCCTGCACTTGAAGAGTGATGCCACATGTTAACTGAATAGGGTTTGCAATATTATGCAACAATATTCAGCTCATAACATTTGCTGCTTCAGCCTCCCTGGTACACACTGGTGTAGCAGGCTGCTAACTGCTATTAGAGTTTTAATGTGTTTTCTGGGAACACAAAGACAAACCAAGCATTGCGTGGAGACAGCAGTGACTAGGTAGCATTGCTAATCCCACTTGTACCCAAAGCAGTGCTTGAGCATTCAAACAGAACCTCAAAATCCCCTCCCAGCTCAAACATCTTCCGAAGCTCAAAGCCCTGTCCACATCTGCTCAAGTGTAGGCCTAGAAGGACTGCCAGGACTGCAACAATCCTCCAGCAGCTGCCTTTCTTGGCAGTATGCAGCTTCATTTTTAAGATCACGCAAAAAAGGCTGGCTCAGACACCACCCTGCCAATTGTTCTCGCACAGGAGTTGTGCAACAATTCTGGTAACATCCTTTCAGCTAGGAAACTGGAATATGATGACCTTCAGGGAGGGAAGGGGGAAGAAAGGGAGGATTACTGGAACCAAGCTCTTCAAAAGGCTGGAAAACTAGACCCCCTTATCAGAGCAACTGATCTGAAGTCCCTTATGAGTTCTGTAAATGGCTTAAACCAGCTACTGACAGACCTACACTGGAATTAGAGGATTAACTAATAACTTCTCCTTTGCTTTCATATCCTTTCACAGGTCTACTGCAGTCGTAACAAGACTGCTTTTGGCATTTAGAAAAACACTTCCATGCTTGTAGAAGCCTGGCCATTATTCAGTCTAAAGCCCATGTATATTCCCTAAAGAACATGCTGCCATTCTATCAGAATATATAGGCCACCTAAAGGGGAGAAACATTCTCCTTTAACCACTCTCAGCTCAGAGCTGTAGCTGTGCAGATGCGGCAAAGAAAAAAGAACGGAGAAAAGAAATGCAACAATTGCTTCTGCTTGGATAGCTAAGATAGGCAGAATATTTATAGCTGACAAGTCTGAGAAGAGGTACAATGCTTTTACTTGACATAGCCTTTATACTAGTACAAGATAACAGGCAGTCACCTGAAATTGGCACTGCTTATCTTCATGCCAACATTTGTTTTACTGTACACCCTAATTGCAGGATACATGATAGAGTTGCAGCCCTTCTACCTCAGGTGCAAATAACCAAGGGTGAACACACAGATCAGCAGCAGCTTTGCTGAAGAAGTTACTCAGAGCTACTCTCAAACTTTGGTTCTAAGGCACTGCCTATAACCTCATGGTGATCTGTACTGTAAATGACCAAGACCGCCAGATATATGCTTTTGCATTTATAAACCCTAAATGACGTAAGTCTAGACTTAACAGAGCAGAAAAGTCAGGCTTCAGAGTTTCTGCAGCAGAAAGGTTCTGTACAACCAGCTGAAGCAATACAGCAAGAGGTGACTGACTGTATTTTTACCATTCCTCCAATACTTGCACATTACTTCCAATATGAACAGCAAACTTTTGCCCACTTCTAAACAAGCTGCAGATTTGTGCTGAGGGAGAGCATTTCTCTTATTACATTTTACCATATGGCATATCAAGTTATACAGTACGTAAGGCAAGCAATACTCCTTAAAAAATGCAGCTAGCATCTCCCTGAAAAAATGGCACCCCAATATTCCAGCACCCTAGAGAAAGCACTCTATTGTGAATCTAAACACACATGAGATGCATATTCCCCACAACCGTAGTGGAAAGTAAATTAGTATCTCTGCCAGGACAGATTCACACAGGTTAAAACAATGATACTTCATCACTTGCAAAGGCCTCTGCTTTAGAGGTCACATTGCTTAGAATGACAGAAGTTATATTGAAAACATTATCTAGGAATATTTCAGCAAATTTCTTCTCGAAGCAGAAATTAAGTTGATACTGATCATACTTATCTGCACGATAAATAGGAGACTGCACATTCCACCACACCAAATCTAAACTCCTGTATCAAACAGGCACCTGAACAGAGGAACTCGCCTGTATTAAGCCTCACTGCTCTTTACATCACAGAAGTTCATGCTTAAACAGTCCAAATACTGCAAAGTTTATCAGACAATGCTTATTGGCAAAAAGGCAGTTTAATAAATAAACAGCAACTGCCCAGCAATTAAAAAAAAAAAAAAAGAAAAAGAAGAAAACCAGACACTTCTTAGAGCTGAGATCTGTGTAAGCTCTCTATTCCACATTAAAAAGCCATCTACAAAGAACAAAGATGCCCTAGAATTTGTGGAAGTTACTCTGCCACAAAGATCTAGTATTTATAGTGTTTCTGTCATCTCTTAAGGCTGATGAATAAGCTATCATAGATGGTATCAGACTCCAAAGAAAATTTAGTTCAACGAGGATGTATTTGTTTTCCCTCCCTCTTGTGATCTCTAGGCAGTAATTGGAGAGCAATCACAAATCTGTCTTTCTAAACAATGCAACACTTCATCAGCAAGGCTTTTTGAGAAATAAAAGGCATGTTGCATTGTACACAAACAGACTACTCACTGACACTGAACTCCAGAGGGGCAAACCAACTTCAGGTGGCCAAGAAAACACAAGCAAGATTTTATCTGCTTGTCCCACTAGGGATCATGATCACCTGTGCCTAAAACAAAGTACCTGATGCAATACAAAGGAAGCTATATGTTTACATTTTGATTTTTATAAAGACTTCAAAGCAACATAACAGGACACATCTTTAAAAAATGGCTCTGAGCACTGAAACTGTTAACTGTATGCACAAGCTGCAATAGAGCTCTTGTTGGTCAACAAATATCAGTTTACATTAGATAGCTATGAGGAAGTTACTATATATTCTTTCATTAACTAATCTTACAGCTGTTCACCACATTAGATTTTCAACTTTCCAGTCTTAATTTAACCTATTTTTTTTTGTTTCCGACATGGACAATAAGGCCAAACAGCAGTTTCACACCTTTATTTTATATACCAGTTGAAGGCTAACATCCTTCGTTTTAATGATGAAATGAAAATATTAGAATAAAACTCTTGATATGAATTGACTGCTACCCAGTACATGCAGAATCACTCCACTTGTGATACATACTTATTTCCACAATTACTCAGTCTCTCAATAACAGCTCACATTGTAACATAATGGAACATCCTCTGTTGTTCCATTGAAAATGTTTCAGTTTCACTTACTAGCAGAGATTTGTCAGAATTCTGTGAGAACTTGTGAAGATGTACTCTGATAGTAGCACACTGCATCTGATAAGACCCAGTATGTATCTAACAAGAACTAGGTTTTGTTAAGAAGATTGGCTGAAGAATATTAAAGACATTTTAAATCACTGCAAGAAGTAAAGATTAGGGCAAGTTAATCTTAATAACAGAACCATAAGGCATCTTTGAGATTAAAACACTCCATGAATTCTTTGCACAAAAGTTACTCTCAGTCTCTAATGCAATTTGTTTCACATTGTTTTTCAAGCTTGTCCCATCTTGCAAACTCTCGCCAGTGCAGAACTGCTGCAGGTGAAAAGCATTAAATCACCTACAGACAAATGTGCCATCCTTAATTTGTAGCAGAGTAATCTTGCTTGGTATAGCTTATTTCAGTCAAGGAAGGCATTTATTTGGCAATAAGTCTACCTGGACAAATACCACAGTTTTCCTGATGTTAGAAAAGTACTCCTGCTGATGTCATGCTAAGAGGGCTATCCATTTTGTACAACTGCCTACCTGGACAGGTTTCTTGTCCTTTCCTCTCCTGACAACAGTCAAGGGAATCTAATAAACCTCTTCCCTTCCTTGTAAAATGATTTCCCAAGACGAAACAAGTTAATTTTTTCGTCTTTCTTAGAAGAAAAAAAATAAAAGTACATATTAAGCTAACTAAAAGAAGACACTTGGTCAACTAAGTGCTTGTGCAGATTATGACAGCTGTGTTCATGTATATATGGCATGCATACGTGTGAAAGGACATCATGTATACATGGCATGCATATGTGTGAAAGGACATCAAAGCAGATCTCAACCTACCTTTTCAGGAAACAATGGTGAAAGGCATTTTATAACCTGAGCAGTAATATTTACTGACTGTTGATAGTTACCTAAATAACACTGAACCTCCATATTCTTGTGTGGAATAAAAAGAGCTTGCTCTGTAGCATCTACAATGGTTCCCAAATGACATGAAGTAGAAATCCTTGAACATACAAGCTCACTAAGATTTTTACCAGACACGTACATAATTAAAAGCCAAACATCACTGAAAAGCAGAGGGCGGAGTGGAGGGGAAGGAGGGGAAGAAAATAAAGACAAAGAAATCACAATCCATTATGAAGGCACAGAGAACGAAATGATGCCATCATGTCCTGCTCCCCAAACAAGACAAGGTGGCTAAAAACATCCTACATGAAGAAGGTATGGAGAAAGCTACATTTCATGGCTGCTTTCCTGAGAGCACCATCATCAATGACAGTGTAGATAAAGCACAGTTTCATTAGTACAAGTAGAGCTTTGTCTCCATATACCTTGCTATCAGTGGGTCAAACAGAAGAATATAAAAGTGATAATTTCTACTTCAAAAAGCCTGTAATTTCCAACATTTCAAAATATTTAAATCAAAGTAAACTGGTGATGAAAACTTGGTTGCATATATCATTCTCTAGAAGTTTGTTTCTGCATGTCAGAGTGGTGCTATAATATATTCAAAGCTTGTAAATTTTTCCCCATTAAAACCCCTTTGGTTTTGCAAGGCCCGTACTTCCATTCTGTTTATTATTCCTACATTTCTGTCTTTTGGTTGGCTGTTTCAGTGGAAGACATAATTCAGCATACTCTGTTTTGGAAACAAGCATTTTTCAAATCTCAACCAGGAATTCAATATTCTTCTGCTGATTTAACAGATTCTCCACTAAGCTTTCAGAAGCTAAGGTGCCTCCCAAGGGTTTATGGAGATCTTTTGCAATGTTAACATAATAAGTCAAGTTGTTTTCTGGACACTGTACTTGTAAATACCTCATCATTAAAACCACACAACAGCCAATTCCTTTTTTGGGAAGGCATAAAGGCACTACTACTCTTACTGTCATGAACATATTTTTCATATAAGATACAAAAAAATTCCCCTTTATTTAAGGTTTCTCCTGAAAAGCACATGAGTGACTTCTAACAACATTTGCACAAAAAAGAAGTGTTTTTAGATTTGCCAAGTAGCAGAAAGGATAAGCACGACAAAAATATCTGACTGGAAGCAAGGCTGAGATTTGAAACAAAGTAGTATCTGTCTAAGGGCTATAGTATGCAAACTGAAAACTAGAGAAAGTAGAGCGATCTTTTAAATTAAAAAACACTGGGAGACTAAACAAAATTCCAGTTTAACATTGATTAAATACCAACACTTTTACCTTCTAAGGAGAAGTTGCACTAAGAGACAGGGAGAGCGTGATGATGTCAAATATGCTGCAAAGGATGTTTAAGGACCTGGGATGGTAGTATCTGCCAGAACTGACTTTAAGAGGCTTCTAACATCATCTGTCAGAAAGAAGATGCATAAAATGAACTCACATCCCAAGGCAGAAGGCGGAATCAAGACCAATTCACTGCACAGTCCTTCAAAGACAACACTCACCTACTCAATCATGGAAAGGTTACCTCCTACGGCAACCTATTCTTTCAGCCTCAAAAAGTGATTTACAACACCTCAAAAACAAGAGGGAGGTTTAAAGCAAAGTTTTCACCAGTTTTTCCTGAAAGATCAAACTCTAAAGGCTAATATGAAAAATTTCATTATACGTTACATGCAGATTTCTTATCTTTCGGAATACTTTTCCTATCTTATTGTTTAAGTTCCAGGGACAAGGTGGCTCCACATGTACCAATCTGCTTCCTCTAAGTTTGCACATGTGAGCACTGCACCACTGCCAATATTTGCAACAAGAATTTTACATCCTTCCCTTCAGATGCCACCTGGAGATTTTCATCACAGGTCTTCAGAAAAGTATTATATACAGTTATACAATGCAACCTGAGATTGTACAGGGACATATTAAAATGTATAGGTCAGAATACTATATTCCCCCAGTTTTGCATTATGAAGCACCAGCTCACACAGGCAAATGCCAAGAGAACCTGCCAAAACAGTGAGAAACCTAAAAAAGTAATCCGAATAATTCTTTAGCTCAGTGTTATTATATTATGTTTAATAGCTCAAACTCTAGTATTACCAAGTATAACCAGTCAGAAGAGAGAAGAGCCCCACTGTTTTTTTTTTTGCAGCGTTGCTGGGAGGATCCAGGTTCAAAAAGTTTGGAAACGGCAAGAAACATTATGGGAAAAGTCTTTAGGATTTACGCCTTGAGTCTGGGGTCACCAGAAGGACTGAGCATCTTCCACTAGAGGCCACTGCTGTACAGAGGGAGCCCGCAGTCGCCCTCTGCGCGGCACTGACCTACTGTCAGGATGCACTCCCTCCGAAGATGCACTCCCTCCAAAAAAGCCTACACCACATTACTGTAGAGCCGTGCTTAAGTTATCAAGGAGACGCTAAAGGGACCGCTAACAGGCCAGCTGAGACAAGTTATTTATTCTTCTGACACTTGCTTCTCGAGTTCACCGCTTGGGAGATAAACGACAAATAACACGGGAGGAGAAGCCCAGTTTAAGAGCCAGCACACTTGAAAGCATGAGCGAGGAAATCAAAAGACTGCTGAGAGCTCATGTTTGTTGGCCATATGGCAGCAGCATTAGCAACGATTTATTTTAGGAGAAGCAGTGAAAGGCTTGGCTCATGACCATTCTGAGTTAACCCCATGCCCAAGACTTTTTAACAACACTGCATACAGGGGATTTGTCTGGATTACGTGGGCACTGAGTATGGAGCCACTGTAGAGGTGACAGTAAAAATGCTCCATGCTTTAAAGGACAGAGGAGAACAGTTGAATTAGATTAAAAAAAACTGGCAATGGAGATTCAGAAATGGAAATGGAGCCATGAGATTCAGAAATGGAAAAAGGAGAAAAGAGAAATTATGGCTGATGTTCCTGGCATTGAAAGGTCTGTGAGAAACAAAATCTATGCTAATACCAAGTCTCTGCTTGCATTTGCTATCAAGCTAAACAGTTCCAGTAGAGTCTATAGGCATGCCAAAAAAACAGCTGGGTGCGTGCACTGTGAACTCATTCAGTTTACATACACTGGTGAGATTGAAGCCTTTGGCATATTCCAAAGCCCAGAAGAGTATTTTTATATTTGAACTTTCTGATTTTGTTTGCAACTACCAGCTGCATTTAGAAATCTCCAAGGCAGCCTGCTCACACCATGAACTTCATCATAAGGAGATGCAGCTCTCACCATGAAAAAATCGTGACTCTTGATGTGACTGGAAAGATAAGATCTGTTAAAGAGCTACCATTTAAAATATACTGACTTAAAGAGGTCTTAAAAGCACTTTCATTGAGTGTGTAATCATAGAATAGTTTGAGTTGGAAGAGACCTCCAAAGGTCATCTAGTCCAACCCCCCTGCAATGAGCAGGGACATATTCAACTAGATCAGGCTGCTCAGAGCCCCGTTGAGCCTGACCTTAAATATTTCCAGGGATGGGGCATCTACCAATCTCTCAGCAACCTGTTCCAGTATTTAACCACCCTCATCATAAAAAAATTTCTTCCTCTTATCTAACCTGAATTTCTCCTCTCTTAGTTTAAAAATCATTACCCCTAGTCCTATTGCAACAGGCCCTACCAAAAAGTCAGGTCCCATCTTTCTTATAAGCCCTCTTCAAGTACCAAAATGACACAATGCAGGCAATTTTTCAGAAGATCTTGCTAATTGTTCAAAACAACACAGGTTCCACAGTTTATTATTCTATTAATACAAACACTACATTCATGGCCACAAAAGAACTTGACTGATTAGGCTGCACATGCACTGCAAACATCACAGTATTAGTACTGCCCAACTTTGCTGTAGCCAATAAAATAATATTTGTATTAACAGGATAAGTCTGATTCCTTCACACTGCCCTGATCTGTGTATCATTTTAACTGTAAATTCTCTAGAGCAGTCACAAACTCTGTACAGCAGTAAAACAGTTTTAGTTCATGTCAAAGGTTTCTGCAATATGGTGACACAAAGACGTTACAAAAGGACATAGTAATAAAATCAGCTAAAAGGGCTGTTCACCCGTGCTGCTCACCCGTGTACAGCCATGTCAGCATCAGAATTATTTGATTAGTCATCTTTTGCCTCAAGCAGCAGGCTTCATTATATGAACAGAGAGACTTTGAAATAAGATACATGTGTAAAGGAGACCAGCATGAATAAACATTTTAAGAGATAGTAAAAGCAGTATTAAAATCAATTGATTTAAACTGAGCCAATGTTTCTCAAACTACAGGAAACAGCTTTTCTACAGCAAAATCCCTTTTATAAGATCCTGAAAACTCCAGCTTTAAAGAGATAGATACTAAGCCAGTACAATGATACTGACACCACAGCCACAATTAAAAAAGATGGGTTAACAGACCACCCTGCCTCAAATCTGGGCAATGCTGGCTCCTAAAACCAACATAAGCCAAACATTTAGTAATAGTTACAAATACAGAAGATGAGTAAATGTTTATAAATGCTGAAACTCTGAAATCGTTAATTCTTGGTCATTAAGGTAAGCTTACAAACGTTCGGGGCTTTTTTTTGCCTAGACTCAGTGCCATTTTTATATAAATGAGCAGCTAGCACAAAGTAGCAATGGCTAATAGCAGAGTTCTGGAAGTAGAAAGGTAACAGACTGACATACTTCCAGCTATAAATTTTTACTGAGCTACCACGTGGCAGATCAGGATTCCAATACATACCAGCCAGACAATTCAGAACTTCAGGGCTCTCTACCACCATCACTTACTCATTTCAACCACTTACTCTAGTTCAGCTACAGTTCAACTAGATATCACAGCGGTTAAAATTATATCCAAGCTACCCTACAGCTCCTCTCCATGGAAGTAGCAGTGGGAAGTACCTAATATGCCAGAGTTCAGTCCAGAGCAAGAGTGGCTGAAAAGGTTTTGCATGGTGAAACATGTTAGGGTTACAAGAAGGAAAATGACTTCTTCATAACTCAACTCTTTAATTATTTTGTCCTCATGTACATTTAATCTCCTGGGTGCACATACATCATCAGTAACCAACTTTCAGACTTTCTGTCTTTGTAGCTGGCACAATCATATAGCATCTTCCCCAGTGTGACTGAAATGAGGCTAATGTTCAGTGTGTCCTTTACAGTGTCTCAGCTAGAGAATTCAGTGACCTACTAAGGACTCAGAGGGAAGCTACTATGCATGAAAACAACACATCAAGTACTTACACTCCTTAAGAAGTGTAGATCTACAAATCCATAGGATAGAAGACTCCAAGCACTCCCTGTCAGTACAACTGGCCAACAGTGGGTCCAAGTCTTTAAACATACATGAATGAAGGGCTGCTTTATCAATTGTAGCATCACTACCAGATAACGTACCACTGGCAGAGATCTTGATGAAGCTGCGACTGAAACATGAGATGACTGACTTGCAGATGTCTGAAAACCATCTTTAAGTTAGCTCAGGCATTGGAGTATTTCAGCAGAATATGCTTCTACTAGAGAAGAATCTGCAACCAATACCAATAATCTGTGGAGCGACTCCAACCACTGACAAACTGAAATCTTGGGCAAGACCTGGTTGCTCCCCAGAGTGAGAAGTAAAGTTTCAGCCCTGAAGTACAAAGCTTAAACAAAAAAAAAGGCAAAAAAAAAATATCCTGAATTGGGTGAAAGTCAAACATCATCAGGAAGATCACCAGAAAAGGTGAAACATCTTTATTGGACTGCTTTGCTACTTGAGGGCTACAGGGTGACTGAATGTAGAGAATGGCACCTCAAAGGCGTAAGTGGCCAAGGCAGATACCACAAAACCTATATAGCCAATGGGTAGATTTGAAAGACTGTAACCAAACAGCTACTCAAGAACTGCTGGGCTAGGGACATACAACAGGTTGCACATGGCACAAAACAGCCAACTTGGCAAGATAAGAATGTCCTCTTGAGTCTTGCCTGCTTACCAATTAGCACATCCTTTATAAGTGCAACACAAGTACTCTAGACAATGAGCATTATTCAGCTCCAGAGGTTCGCAATGCTTTGATGAACCGCTCCCAATTTCCACAAAATCAGATCTGGGAGTACCTAATAGCTATGGTCTGTTCAAAAAATGAGGCTCAAGAATTATCCTTGCCTGCCCAGGTCTAGTAGGACAGCTACTGCCATGCTGTATTCGCTTGTTAGAAACAATCAGAAGGAATCTCATTAGAGGACAAGTCAGCTTCCCTGACCACAGGTTGGGAATGCACACAGGCAAACAAGACATAGAATGATAGAGTGGTTTGGGTTGGAAAAGACCTCAAAATCATCTAGTTCCAACCCCCCTGCCATGGGCGGAGACACCTCACCCTAGATGATGTTGCCCAAGGCTCTGTCTAACCTGGCCTTGAACACTGCCAGAGGTATAGCATTTATCATTCCTTTGGACAACCTGTTCCAGTGCCTCACCACCCTCACAGTAAAGAGCTTCTTCCTTATGTCTAACCTGAACTTCCCCTGTTTAAGTGTAAACCCATTACCCCTTGTCCTATCACTACAGTCCCTAATGAAGAGTCCCTCTCCAGCATCCTTGTAGGCCCCCTTCAGGTACTGGAAGGCTGCTATGAGGTCTCCACACAGCCTTCTCTTCTCCAGGCTGAACAGCCCCAACATTCTCAGTCTGCCTTCATATGAGAGGTGCTTGAGCCCCCTGATCATCCTCATTGCTCTTCTCTGGATGTGCTCCAACAGCTCTATGTCCTTCAAATTTGAAAAAAATAAAATAAAATTATGTCCACGTAAATCAGCTATAGAGCAGCAGGAACTGATACCGTTAGGAAGTGTCAATGCAGTCACAGCTAATTCTAGGATGCATCTTGCAAGGTCAGTAAGTCTCAAAACATCTACTCTGCACCTTTCCCTATGGTCCAACAACCCTGGAAAATGTTTTTGTGGAATGTAAAAAAAAGCTCCACAGGCTTATTATTCTCTGTGTAAAAATATAAAATGCCCCAAGATGCTGAAAATAGGCTGTTACTGCTGTGGGAGATACCACTTTCACTTTCCACAAAATCCTTTAGGTTGGAAGAGCTTGTCTTGGAATCAGCCAGTCCAATCTACCTGCACAAGCAGGGTCAGCTGGAGCAGGTACCCACAACTGTGTCCAGCTGGGCACTGACTGAGTCCACAGACAAAGATGCCACATCTCTACGGGCTGCCTGTTCCAATGTTTGACCACTCTCACAGTTTCCGTTTTCAGAAACTCCTTCCCTTTTGGATAAATCCTAAAATTATGAAGAAGTTACAATTTACTAGATGCAGACAACAGCTAAAATTACTCACATTAATTAAGTCCTGCCTTGTACTTTTATCGGCCTCCCACAACAGAGGATGAAATGTCAAGTCTATCAGTTTGAGAGACAACTAATAGTGAGCACTCTGCAACTTTAGCTCATCAACATGCTGCACATAATACGTATCTAGCCTAAACGGCTTGAAGCTGCCAAGGTATTTTGCCACAAAAGGTGAAGGCCCAAGCTGACAAACCCCAGAATAATACACATCCGCTTCTTATGCACCCTGGCAGCCAAAGAGTGAGTCAAACTTGCCAGGGCACTTTGCTCATTATACATAAAATGCTTGACTGAGTTTTAGTAACAACTCAGCATGGCTTCAGTTATTTTAACCTGTGGCCAATCCTCACATGAACGTCCAAACTGCCTAGCCACAGAAATAATAAGCACAGCAACCTCAGGTTCAAAGTGTTTCATCTTTACATCTAAATCTAAGATAAATGTTATTCATGCCACACTGTGCAAATATAACTGCAAGGACTCCACACTAAAAATAGAAGTGGTAGGAAAGTAAGAACTAGTAATGAGTGGTACTACTGCTACCTCTGCCCAAGTAAGAAAGACTAAAATGCTTTGCAGAGCAATTAGCCTCACAAAAGGTATCAAAAGAACTTGGCAAGAATAAGCTTCACTGTGGTGTTGCTGTGATTATTTTTTTAAAAGCAAATAGAACAGCAAATTGAGGATATTCCTAAACTAAAAGCAGCGATGTGCGGCAAGAGAATTTAGAATCATGCCCTGAAATAAAAGAAAATCTGGAAGAGGAGCCAGCCAACATTCTCAGCAAATCAGACGCTACATTAAGTCACATTGAGTATGTTCTACTTGCAAGCATTTAAACCCATCTTTGAGTGAAGTTATAGATTAGATATTATAAGGACCAAAGCTGCCTCTCCCCTCCAAGACTCTTGCAGACATTTCTGTTTAACAACCATCATTGGCTCAGACTTTTTTTGGTCAGAGCACAGAAAGGAGCTTGAATGTATCATATAATTAGGCAGGTTGCGAGGAGTAATAGTACTTTGGCTGGGATAGCAAGAAAAAGCAGTTGTTGCCCAGAGGACCATTTAGCAAGCAAGCTACCTAACACCACTGAACTTTCACTTATAGATGCAAACTGACTACTTGGCAAGTTTTCAGAAAAGGAATCTACCTCCCTGAAGCTCCAGCAAACAAGTTTAAGAGCAACCACTCCTTCAGAAAAACCCTTTAATAATCCGTACTGTTCTTACTGCTATGTGAGAACTACAGTAACAGTCCTTGGGTGGTAGAGCACAATAAACGGTGCCAATTACACCTGAAATCCTCAAGAATTCTCCTGTTACTTTTTCAAGCTCTCCCTCAACAGATAAGTGGAACTGAACTTGCAGAAAGAATAAGCTCTGGTAAAATCTAATACACGATCTTACTTTGAGATGTACCCCTAAAAGAAAATTTAATAGATATAAGAAGCAGAAGCTTTTCTCTGAACAATGACAGGGAAGTACATAATTCCCACAAGCAATATATATTTCTTATTTTCTACTAATGTGGATATAAAGCCTCTAAGTCATCCACTGCTACCAGAAAGCTGCAGCCTTGCCAGGGCCATCTAATTTATCACAACCAGATGGTGTGCTGTCAATAAAAGAGGGGCTGCTATCATTCCAGGGCAGAATAATTACTTTCCCTTTGAACCAAGGTCAATGTTTTCAGTAAAAACACAAAGCTATTTAATGCAACTTCCAGTCTGCCAGACTCACACTGTGCAGCTCCAGGATTCATTAGACTCACAGAAGTGAAGGAGAACATTTGTTAAAAACATAGCACAAGTCTGTCAGAGAGGACATTGATGATACACAATTAAAAAATGAGATACTTCGAATATTCTTTAAAAGCTTTTTGTATAGACATTTTCCACGACAAGTTTTACAGGGAAAGTAACTGTACCGCATTAAAATGCCACCTATGTGCTAGGCTAAGTAATTATGGTAGATATTCACTGCTCTGGCATGTATCTCTTCCGGCTCTACATTTCTGCATCCAAAAGTAGAAGTAGCAACATTTACTCTGTAAGACTAACAGGTAAGAGTTGTGAAGGGCAGAAAATTAAAGGTTAGCTAGTAAACAAAGCTAAAGAAGAACTAAAAGATGTTTCTTCCTAACCAAAATGCCATTAAGCTGACATTCTCTGACATCTGGACGTACACCCCAATTATACTGGAGTAATTCAGAGAAGTGGACCTTGCAGTGTAATTAAACAAGTTACAGTACAACCAACCAAATGCCACCTTCACTTTGAGCAATGCAAGAGACTGAATGAATTTCATTACATACTAAATTCTCCCCATGAGCTTCAAACTCTGCCAAATAAAAACAAGCAGCAATTATTTGAACACTCAAAGCATTTTCTGAGTCTGCTCCCAAGCCAAATTTTGACTTTCAACTTCCCCTTCTTTCAACAGTATGTATTTAATGAAGTGTTCAAGAAACATATCCTTTTTTCACAACAGCAGAACATTTTGTTCGTCTTGAAAAGCTAGAATAACTATCAAGCCTGGGAAATTAAAGGTGAGCTGTAAACCCAAGTGTGACTATTTCCAGAAATTACATGCAACAAAATAGAATGGAAACGTTCATGTAGTTTTAGTTCCAGGATGGCAGCAAACATTATTAAATGATGGCTTAGTCCAGCTTACTCTTGACTGCCTTCTAACTAGGATCAAATCAGCACATTCTTTTCTTTGTGCAGCAGTGGCTCAAAGGACGCTTTTCAGATTCTATTCAATTTTACATGTGATATAAAGCCTTAGAAGAAAAAGATATTTGAGCAAAGCATAATAGAAGAGGAAAAAAACCCCCATTTTGCACATTTGGCACAAATCTCAACTAATGTATAACTCTGCTCATTATATCCAGGAGCTGCAGTTAGTACCCTGATGGCTTACCACCCAGGAGACCACAATCAGTAATAAAAAGGGTGAAAGATGAAGGACAAGGTATCCCAGTCCTCGTAAGAAACACAGTTAAGTGCACAAACATGAACAAAAAGCTTCACGGGGAAAGAATAAGTTGTCTCTTCTGGATGCACAAGCAAAGGTGGCTCTTACCTTTGGATACTGGGGTCCATTCCCACCAGAACTTCAGAAGTATTACTGGAAAAATATCTCTTTTTCGTTCGTTCTTAGTGAGTACATGCACTGGGGACATAACACAATGGAGACTTGCAAGTAACAAACTTCCACAGGAACAGAGATAAAGAGCTAGTTTTACTAACACTTAAAACTCTTCTCAGAGTTTGAATATTTCTTGCACCTCTACAGTAGCCTTCAACGGAGACTTTCAGGCTTCTTCAACTCAGCTTCTGGGAAGCCAAATCAGGCTTCTCACACTGAGTGTGCAAAGGTACACACAAGAGAAAGTTCGATGTCCTTTACAAGGCAGGGGCCTTTGTTTTCCAATATATGCCAATTAGTCTCATCTTCATAATGAACTATTTCTACTGTTCTTGTTTTATACAATACTGTTCCCTCCAACTCCACTGTATTATACACAATACACTACAAAATCATCTTTTTTGATATCGCCAACAGCTATAAAGCATTAGTGTTGCCACTGCTATTAAAACTACTCTAATGAGAAAGTAGTGAAAATTGAATGCATATCATATTGTCAGAAACCAGTTAATCCAATCAATCAAGCTACAGATAACTGAAGCTATTTGTCCTTACATGAAGATAATACACTCAGAACTATCAATGTTAATGGATGCACGGTACTTGGAAAAATTAAGCCAAAGAATATAGACTTACACCACAGCTGATTATGTCAGCACTTACACCTAGGCTAGAAGAAGACTGTAGCATGTTCAGAACCTTCCTCTTTATCAACTTCCTTCTTCAGTAAGTGACTGAAGAAGTGATACCAGTTTCTAATTAACACCATATCAAATCATGTAATACACTCTAAGGACAAGCATGTCCTAACAGATTTGCTGTAGATTCTACTATCTTCCTTCTAGTTTGCATTTTAGATTTCTTACTTAATTTGAATTTTCTAAAGTCAGCAACTGAATTAACTTATTAATTAAAACACCTTAGTCCCCTTTGCCTCTCAGATGGATTGGTATTTAAACTGAGATGTAATTAAATGAAACAAAAGGGAGGAAAAAACCCCAAACTATAAAAACCACGCAAGGCACCAACTTCCGCACAGTCCTGGGGAATTCCAGTTTTTAAAGTCTCCGTGGTATGCAACATCATGGGTACAGTACCTAGCATTTTAAGAAATATCAGGTGTTTTCAGCATTCTGATAAAAATACAGCAAATAGCTTGCCCTTGGAAATTTTATTGTTTCAAATCTCTCTTGTTTAAAGTATCGATCAATAGTAATAACACGCAACTCTTTGATACATCCAGAATATAGGATTATTTGTAATTTAATATGGACACATTTCAGCTGTCAGGGTAATTCCTATGCAAGTCCGGCATTTGAGACATGCCACATATTTGCCACTGAAGTGTGTGCATTTTTGTGCTGTTATGTGAGGTCCATCAGTCGATGCACTGCTCTTAACAGCACCCCCTCCCACACATTCACTCTCAGGCTGAAGAGATTCTTGGCCCCAGAGCTTTTTCATTGATCCATTTATTTGTTCTACAAGGTACTATACAGATTTCAGAAGTTTACAGCTAAAGGGATAGCAGCAGCCTAATCTGGCTGTAAGTCAGCAAAACATGTTTACATTTGTCAGCCTTTAAAAGAGATCTTAAGAACCACTGGGTTTGTAGCAGTAAGCTTCATGAGGTTTAACACTTGAGCAGCAATGCTTTTTTTCCCCCTCTGATTTTAAAAGCTGCCCTTTCCCCCTGTATAGATAAGGAAGTGACACACAACAGGGATACAGAGCCATTAGCATCTCAGACTCCCTTTGTGATAATTAGAGGAAATGATTTTGCTGACCCCAAGCAGTCTTTGAAGTCTGCACAAGCAGAACATAGAGAAGAGGGAAGGATTATTCAGCAAGACATACATCCCCTCAGGCTTGCCCCTGCAAACAACTCTGCTGGACTGATTCTTCTCTCAAAACCTGAAGACATGTGCGTTACCAAAATACTTGTGGTTATAGACAATGTCCAAGGACCGCTGTGAAACAGACTCTGCATATCAGCATTTTACTTATGCCTAACATACAAAAACTGTCAGGAAGCAACTGTCATTGCTTTGCAGAAGTCTGAATTATTAATCAGTTAGCATTAGCAAAAAAAAAACCCAACCAAACAAAAAACCAAACAAAAATCAAACAACCCCAAACAGACCAACCCCCCCCAAACAACCCCAAAACCTATACAGCTCTTCTATTTAGAAAGCTACCCACAATTCCCATTCATATTTACACAAGCATTTATCTTATGAGACAGCTCACAAACTAAAATGAATTGCTCATTGTTTATTGTCAGCAGCCCCCTGATTTTAGAGATATAGAAATCACCAAATAGTAAATACACACTGCATAAATAATCTATTTGAGTTAACCATGTACACATCCCCAAATATAATAGCAATTTGTAATTTATACCAAGAACGCAGTTTCAAGAGATGGGACAGCGTAACACAGTCTCTTGCTGTTTCTCTGCATGCTCAAAATTTACTGTGTGTTACAGAAATCTGCTTTTTCTGCTGGTTGGTGGTACCATCAGATTCCTTCATGACTACCAGAATTACATGTAGCTGGTAATATGCTTTTAATTTTTTTTATCCAGTATTAACTAAAATGGTATATCAGATTTAAGATGCTACAGAAATAGCAACTGACTCTAAAGTTCAAGTAATGGAGAACAAAAAATCCTATGCTCTCCACTTGTGTTCAGTGTGACCCTTCACAGGAAATCCTCTGAAATAGAAGTAGCAGGATTTGATGTCTAAAAAAAACACCAAACCAATCAAAACCCCATCAAACCCCCCAGAAGAACCCACAGAGAAAACCCCAACAACAAACAAAACCAAAACATATCACTGCCTCCTGTGAATGGCTGTCAGAAACATGCAAGCCCTTTCCACTTAGAGTAGAATTCAAGATAATGTCTGGTCTGGTAGAGCCGACAAAAAATTATCCATGAACTCTATTTTATCATTAAAAGAGAGCGAGAAAGCAAGAACGTGTCTCTGGACCTAAAAATCAGCAAGACTGAATATAAAATTATTTCATATGCAAAGGACTGTACCAAAACAACTCCATTTCATGGTTATCTCCTCTGATATGTTCCAAGTCCTGTGCAACAATGCTGATGTGAGAGACTATCAAGGGGTCTAGATGGGCACCCTAACTCCAACCCACTAGCCACTACAGTATCTTTCCACACACAACTTACGCAGAGGCTGAATTTCTACTGACAGCAACTTAAGCTCTCTCTAGAGTAACACAGCCAAACAGAATAGCAATACAGACAGGCCCAAGTAACTGTCCTGCGAGAGAAACTAAGAATAAAAGCACATTATCTGCTTAATTTCACTCTGACACTAGCTGAGGGATCTGCTGAGGAACTGCAGTATTGCCTGCAAAAAGTAATTCCTCCCCCCCATCCAGAAAGCATTTTCTGAAACATAATTTACCCAAACAATACTCTTTAATGACTATTTAGTTTTTATGCTCAGCTGTTCATCTTTGTTTATACCTTTTTCACTGTATCCAGTTGCACTGCTGTCACATGGCTGAAAGTCACTGCATTCTCACAATTATGACTTAGTCACCTTTATTTTGAAGTTGAATGCAAAAAGCATTGGTTCAGATGAATCAGAATTTTAAAGAATGAGATCAGGAACATCCCTCCAACAACAAAAAAAATAAGTTTGTGTTGCCTGGGTACATTTATTATCTAATTCTGTACATTAATTATTGGGAAGATTTGTGGGACTAGTATTTACACTACTTACACATTAGCTCATACAAACTGCTTATTATCACAAATGTATAGTCATGACAATAACATTCAAAAATCATTGCAAAGACAGCTGCTCATACCCTGTTTGACCGATACTCTTGTGCCCTGCTGAGAAGAAAGGGAAGAGAGATGTCTGTTGGTCAGACTATTTTCCTGAACTACTTATGATGCCTCTGCCACAAAGAAGTCAAAAACATAAAAAAAAAATAAATTATACAGTCTCAATAAAACGTAACTTGCCAATTTAATGGAGTTTTAGAGCAGAACACGTCTTTAAACTTCAATTTTCTTTTTATTATGGTACCGTGGACACTGGAATTTAAAAAGAACATCTTTGCTCTTAAAATCTCAAGAATAAGACAAAGCATCAGTGAAGAAGAGACGAAAGGAAACAGACACAAACCTTTGTAGAACAAATAGTTTGACAGGCCTTTATGGAAGATTGAAGCCAAAGAGAGAAAAAAAATCAGTAACACATACAAGCACCACATTTTTTTACAAGCTAAGGAATGTGCAAGCTTTGACAAAGCATATTACATAAAGGATGTTTATAATCTGCTTCCATGGAGACAGTTCAGTAGCTTTACAACATATCAACGAAGAGTGCAAACTGTATTTTCCATCTGTTCTGTGCAGACTGTTTTTGTACAGTGAAAGCCAGTATCAAAGCTAACTGTTCTTTGGGATTTTAAACTGCAACATAAGAGGGCAGAGAAACCTTCTTTGCCTTTGTAGCACAAGACATGATGACCAAGGACCTGGATTCTTCAAATGTTTCAAGTAGGAAGTGTACCAAACAATTTAGTACTCACTACTTTCAGCCAGCATTACTAACTGCCTTTCCTAATTGTAAAACATCATACAAATATAATACACCTTAAAGAACCAGACAGATTATCACCTTCAGCTGAACATGCACCATAAGAACAGCAAATAAGCCCACTTCACATTTTAAGACAGCTATAGCCAAAAATAAAGGATACAGTCAGTACAAAACATGAATTCAGCTTTAGCTCAAGCATGAGAACAAAAATGCCAACACTGTAAAGAACTCCTTCTGCTTCCAAAGTTCATTTACTATGGAACCATAAAAATCACTTCTGAAGCTGTTCAAAATCAAAAAGGAATAAAACAAATAATAAACAGCATCTACAGTACTGTGACATGTCATTAGCACAAGCTCTGTTGTGCTGCTGCTGTTAGACTGGAGTTGCCCCTACACTATATTGCATAGATGTTCTTCACATATATAGAACACTAGAAATACTGTAGTAAGCCATCCTTCTTTCCCTAGAACACCAAAAAGCTGTAGCGCACACCAACTTTTCCAAGCAAAAAAAAAGCACAACACTCAAGTTTAATAGGTCCGATCTACACGGAGGGCACTAAATAAAATGGCACTTGAAACACAAGACATTATTATATAAAAACAAACTTGTATGGATTGTACAGCTCTCATGGCCACATGTTAAACTATCCTCAAATCTGAAGGGAAGACATTGAACATTTTAGAACCTGTACTAGGAAAAATGATGCTATGAAAAAAATATTCCTGAAGCCCGCCATGCAAGCCTTCAAACACTCCTTCAATCTCACCAAATACATCAAAACCAAAAATTAAACAATCATATGTATGCCACCACACAGATCCAAGACTGTGCCTGACCATCAGTACTTTCTCCCATCACTCTAATAAATATCAGTACAGCAGATCTGTCAAAACCCCTGGATCCTAGGCACAGTGTTTTGCTTCCCAGAACACAGTGTAACTCCCCTGGGTTTACCAGTGTATCTACAGAGCTTCCATGAAAACATTGTCACAAAAAACCTTCACTTCAGGATGAACTGTCAAAAGATTTCACCCTGAAGAAAAATACTTGTAGGGGAATATTTTTCTATTTACATAGCACCTTTCAAAGATTTCCCTTGGTACTAAAATTTTTAAGTTAACTATATACCAAAAATCCATGGAATCAACAAAGACACTAGGGACAATGTCCACAATTAACAGGCTACAAGCTACTACCTACTTCCTGATGGAGAAAATACCATAACACAAAAAAGGAAAAATGGCCTTATAGTAGTAGGCTGTGTAGTTAGCTACTCCAAACCAGGCTACTTTCTCACGAAACACGGTGAAGGACGCAGGTACAAGTATCAGGTATTATAAAAAGCAAAAAAATTAAAATCTAATAAAAATGAGTGCATACAAAGCAGGCCACAGCAAAAGCTTCAGGGTTAGGAAGCATGAAGAGTCTGATGGTCATACCTGTGTCACCAAATGCCCTGTGTTAACAGATCAGCAGTAAAATAATTAGTTTCCAAGGTTTTTTCCACTTTTACTTAAATTAAGGTCTTCTTCATACTAGATGCAGTACTCTGGAAAAAAACACTCCTATGGTTTGAATTAAAATCACTAAATGTTAACTCCAGAAGTTCCAATAACCTCAGGACTGTGAAAATGAATACAACTTCAGTCCAAGTAAGCAAAGGTACAAAAAAGTAAAATTTTCCATAGGGAATGTACCACGTAAACGTACAACAGTACCACTACAGGGGTATTATTTATCACCTTTAACCACTTTTCCATGCCTGAATTACAAACACCCTCTTACATAAAGTTTCAACTAAGGTAAGGATTACTAACAACTAATGCTTAAGGATGATTTTTAATTACACAAGTATATTCATTGCAAAGGCATTCAAAACCAATTTCTAAACTTTAAAAATGTTAGTCTTTATTTGCAGCTTGTTTTTTTGTTTGTGTGTTTCTGGTTGGGTTTATTTGTTTGGGGTTTTTAATAAATATTTCAGCTACCCACTGTAATAGCCTGGAATTTATCTAGAAATTCACTGGAAAAAATATTTTTAAGCAGAAGACAGACTGACTATGATGTGCAGGGTCTGCAGCTTCCTATGTATGTTGACATACACGTATGAAAAAGTATTTCTTACCTACACATTTCTTCCCCCTAATCTCCTACCTCTCAGCAGCTGCTGATCTATCTGCTTCCCCTCTTAGACCCATTCCTCACAATGCCTCTGTTGATGCTGGGACAGAAATCACTTGTTCATCAGCTTCTGACCTTTTCAAGACCTGCAGGACATAAACTGCAGATGTTGCTTTATCTGAAGGAGCTGGCCACCATTCAACACACTAACTGCTATTCCAGACTCACCTATGTGAAGCTTCTAGGAGATACTTACAACTTTACACTAGAAAGGACTTGCATATATAACTAAAGTAGCTCATCTATCCATCTATCCAGTTACAAATTCAATCCAAACTGTTCCTTTTGCAAATCATTTCAGTATCTCCCATCTTTCAAACATGCTTTTTTAACTCTGTAATCAGTATAACCATTACTGATACTAGGGGAATCTCAGGTGGCTCTGTTGAGCCATAACTTGGTCATACTTGAGAAAATGGAAAAAACCCCAACAACAAACAAACAATAACAAAACCCCAAACCAATCACACACACAAACCCTCAAGCCTAAAACCCTCCCCAGAAGATCCAAGAAGAGATACAGTGACAATGCAAAATGAGCTACTCAAAGACTATTTGTTTTGTGTAATACTGTAGGAGCTAAGGTGGATAGTAATGCATTCCCTGTACCAAGTGGCCACCAAGGGCTGGTTTTTTTTGCCAAGATTTAACAGCTATAGATATACAATACTGAACACAGTTTTGACTTCAAAAACCTCCTTAACAATCCTATCCATGGAAACACCTCTAGCTACATATGCATCAGAGCAGAAACCTTTATAAATTAGAGATGACCTGTCGTGGTCAGAGAGGGTGTAAGCCCTCTCTATCATGTGACTCGGAATAAAAATGATTTTAAATGTGGCCCTGAGCAACAACAAGCCTTTGAGCAAATTAAACGAGAGACAGTTCATGCAGTAGCCCTTGGACCAGTCTGGACCGGGCCAGATGTGAAAAATGTACTCTACACCGCAGCCGGGGAGAATGGTCACACCTAGAGCCTCTGGCAGAAAGCTCCAGGGGAGACTCGAGGTCGACCCCTTGGCTTTTGGAGCCGGGGATACAAAGGATCTG